>CAEFZX010001592.1:0-13911 GCA_903066825.1 Alfaro cultratus | reverse complement strand
TTGTTGAATATATTCCACAAAGGATTAAGGCAGTTCTTAAGGCAAAAGGGGGTAAACCCAGTACCATCAAGGTGTACCTAATAAAGCGGCTGGTGAGTGTAGACTTTGAATGTAAACCAGATGATCATGATGCTCAAACTGCATTTGGTCTGATCGCAGCATAAGACCCCATATTACCATAGGCTGGCCCTGCATGAAGAGGGTTTTTCACATCGCCGCTCTTCATTGTTAGACGTTTGTGCTGATTAATGTGTTTACAGGTCCACTCGGCTGCCACTGCTGAAATATGACTGGAGCAGCAGAAGCTAGGTAGAAAAGGCATTTGATATGACACAGTTTGAGGTATTGTGGCAATGCAAAACTAGAGAATGTTGCAAGTTGTCCTCTTTGGCAAACAGCTGCGTGGACAGTTCACCAGCCACTGGTCCACTAAGTGACCCATCCTGTAGCCCCATATGCCAGTTCGCCCCTGCTTTTGGGACATCTTGATTTATTTAATTGTGGCATGGACTTGGCATGTGCCTGTTCCCTTCCATTTATTAGCTGATTCAGCTTGAAGCAATAATTGTTTATTTCAAATACTTTACATTTTGTAAAAGTTTTCAAATTTATCATGGCTATATTTGAGGTCTTCCATTGAACACAAAATTACCTATAAAGGCACAAAATACTTTCGGTGTCAACTTCACTTTTGTTTGTTTAACCTTTTTCTTTATAACATTTGTAAAGCTTGGGTAAGATCTTTAAGGAAATTTTTGTCTAATGATTATTGCTTTGGTGTTCTTTTTCTATGAAAATGACAATTTTCATAGAAAAAGTGAAAAATGACAATTTCATAGAAAATTGTCATTTTCTATGAAAATGACAATTTTCATAGAAAAATGACAATTTTCATAGAAAAATGACAATTTTCATAGAAAAAGACCTAAAAAAAAGACCTAAAAACTGTCTCTCTTTTTAGGTCAGGGATGGACCCACACCTAGCTCAACCCTGCTGGGGAAATTTTGTGGTGACCAGATTCCTCCCAGGCTCCAGTCAACACAGAAATCTATGTACATCCAGTTCAGCACAGACTCCTCTGTCAACAACCATGGCTTTGAAGCAGCATATGACTCTGCCATTGAGGGTGGGAGGAATATTTTTTATTTGTCAGAGTCCTAAATGACTATGCTCATTGGTCAGACAAGCAGAAGAAGTATACTGTTGTAAACCTAGTTAGTTTCATATCTAAATTATCATTTCTATAAGGGATTTTTTCTGGGCACTTTGTTTTCCTCCAATGGGTAAAAGAAGGCATGCTTTTGTAATTGGCTAATTGGTCTTAATTGGCAATTAACCCTCCTGTTATGTTTCGGGTCAAATTGACTCATTTTAAAGTTTAAAATACACTTTTTCAATAGCTGGAAGTATTTTTTCTGCATGAAACTTTTTTATTGTCTTAATAGGTACACTCTACATATAAATTGAAAATGGTTCATTTTACACATTTGCACCAACCCCTGGCTTTACATATTACATAGATACTGTTTGGGTCAATTTGACCCGGCAGTCAAGTTGAAGGGTAAAAAAGATTAAAGAAAATGTCCAATTGTATTTATTTCCTTGCAGCTATGAACCATATTTCAAAACACACACTTACACAACACAATGCACACACGCACAAACCCACTTTCTCACTATTCTCTTTACTTCACTAGGAAACTGTGAGAAAGCAGGTGTTCATACAACTTTTGACAGGAATCTTTTCTGTTCCCATGGACAAACTCTACCCACACTGTGTGACACTCAGCTGAAGTGGAGAAAAACATTAATACTCTCTGCATGACTCATTTATCTTGATTTTAATCAGCGGGTCAGATTGACCACGAACAGTATACGTGTCTCAAGTTCAATTATAAAGATCAGCCTTGAAAAAAAAAATAGAAGTATAATATTAAAAAATTTACAAAAGATCAATTTCAAGGAAATTATACTTTTTTTGTGTCTAGGTTTTTTACAGTGGACACAAAAATGTAAATTACATTTTTTTATGTGCAATTGAGTAAATGAGTAAATTGTTGTCATTGATCCTTAATTTCTGAGAAATAAAAAATCATCATTGCACAAATATTGATTGAAATGATTAGTATTGGAATTAATAATCAGATACAAAAATGTTTTGGAGGAATTTTTTGGTTTCTGTCACTATTGCATGATTAAACACTCCAGAGGTCAAATTGACCCAGGAACATTATTGCTGTACCTCTGAAAAGAACATAACAGGAGGGTTAAGTTATTTGTACATTATTGCTGTAGTATGTCTCTGTGGTAATATGGACTAGCGACCAGCAGTCGACATACTCTGCTTAGCTGACTGCTGAGATAGCTCAGTTTGAACTGATATGTGTTGGTTTGTCTTAAAAAGTGACTCATGGGTGCTATGGTGGTGAAGGGATAAAGTGTGCTATCCACATATGGATGCTTTAGTCCTTGATGTAGCTGTGATGTGTTCAAGTACCAGTCTGATGACCCCTCTCTCATAACCCATATTCTTTTATGACAACTGCTAAATAAAATCCACGAAAGCTTTTTAAATTTCCTTGTGATGAAATTTCTTATATTGTGACAGACCTAAAGACAGTTTAGATCAATGAACCTGTGATCCATGTTTTTGTGATGCTGGAGAAAGTTAGTGTAGCTGGAGAGAAAACACGTGCAGAGGGAGGACATGCAAACTCCATGTAAAAAGAGTCCAGAATGGGATTTGTGCCCAAGATCAACAGTGCTAACAACTGTACCAAGCTATTTTCCAAGATTGCTATGTTTTAAAAAAAATGTCATCAAAATTTAGTTCATGGTCCTTCATTTAACATTGCACATTTTAAAGTGGTAGAAGTATGATCTCTTCAATGTAACCATTTTATTTCCTGTCCCAGGTTGTGGAGATACTCTGACAAGTCCTTCAGGCACCATTACCAGCCCTGGTCACCCAACAAACTATCCACATGGTGCCAATTGTACCTGGTACATTAGTGTTTTACCAGGGAACCTAATTCGGCTGTTGTTTGACTCATTCAACCTGGAGTACCATGCTAACTGTAACTATGACTATCTTGAAGTTTATGATGGGACTGGAACAACTGGGAACAAGACTGACAGGTACAACACGTACTCACACATAAAGTGGCATTAAGAAATAAGAACATTTTGAAAGAGAAAGTTACACACCAGAGAATAAAAGCACTTTCCAATCCTCACACCCTCCACTTCCCCATAGACGTCCATTTTACCCCTAAGCTTAGTTTTTCTCCATCTCACCTTTACCATTAGGCAATGTCCGGATTAGCAAAACTACATTAATGGGAAGATTTGAAAGTTTAAAACATGAAACAAATCAAACCTTATTTGTAACCAAATGAGAATAGCAAACATGCCACTTTGTCAGATGGAATAGTTTTAGCATTTTAAAACTTTTAATGTTACTATTAAAGATGAACAAAAAAACACCCACTATATGGTTACTGTATGTAATGTAGTAAGAACAGGAAATCTGCCATGGACTCTGAATGACAGTGCATTGCTAAAAATTCTATTATGGATCAAATGGAACTGAAGATTCCAAAACGATCCCCTTAAAGAAGCTTAAGGAGCTTTATAGATCAAATAAAGACTTAGTCATTTTTTACAAGCAGTTTGCTGAAACGCTTGAGTCATGACATGATGACAGAAAAGATTGCCACAACAATCAGCCCTACCATGACTTTAATGTGTTCTTTCTGTGCAATTTGAGAGGTATTTTCATGAAAATTGTCTCTTTTGTTTCAGTGTTCTTGTAATGACAAGAAATATGGTAAATAGTACTGTAAAAAAGTTCAAATTAACTGTCATGGCCGTTTACTCAACAATGTACAGCACAATGTTTGAATTTCTCCCACTGTCCACATCCCCAAAGAGAAATAAAAACATTTCACATAAACTTTTAAAAAGTTAAAAGTTAAATTGAGACATTGGTAAAGACTGCCTTTTACATAACACTTCACTTTCAGTCTCTTGGATGAGTGCTTGCTTAAAATTTCACACTTTTGTCATTTCTGCCTTCAATGAGTGTGGGAAATTTTGGTATCAAATAGCCTCACATGATCCATCGAAGATCATGTGCGGCTGGTTCGCAGCCGCACATTCTGATTCACCACCCCTGATCTCTTCCATTATCCATTTTTTTCCACATCATTACTCTTTTTGATCAGTTCGGCTAGGTTTTCACTAATTACTAATTTTCCATAATATTTTTACAGTTCTGAAATTTTACAGTGACTTTGCCAGAATACTATACTGTAATATCTTATAACCTATGGCCTCATTTACTACAGCAAAATTCTTTCAACCACAACTACCAGTATTTTATTGTAAATTAGAGACTTTTTTTTTCTTTACGCTATGTAGATTTTAGCTTCTGGTTGTTCCAAGACAGTTTCCATTGTGTGTGAATGAATGTACAGTATATTATTATTAATAATACTTATTATTATCAATTATTATTAATAATATATCATGATAGTAATAAGGTGTATTTTGTGTTTAAACTATTTAAATAGACACTTATAAGAATTTGTATTAGGGGTTTCAATAATTCATGGATTTTAGCTCCTCACAGAATATGCCTGGTGACTGAAAGTTGAAGCATTTTCTATAGCAACTATCATGTTGTCTTTGCCATGTGTACAGATACTGTGGGCGCTCTGTACCTCCATCTATAACAAGTGCTGGCAACCAAATGACCCTTCTGTTTGTGACTGATTCAAGTTTATCTGGGGAAGGGTTCTCTGCCAGTTATGTGTCCATCAATGCTAGCACAGGTAAAGTCTGACAAAAGACTTAAATGTTTCGTACTCAGTTTGTCAAAACATTTGAAGGCAATAAAAGTTAAGTTTTTACTGCAACTTAATCGGAGGAAAACTTTTCTCATATTCATCCATGAAGTGTCTGATTATGGACATAACTGTCAATTCTCCAAAAGTGCAGTACAAGAATCAGAAGACTGTTAATATTAACGAGTGTTTTTTAATAGCAAATTTTTCCAACCCTAAACAATATGACACAAGTTTGTGTTGTTAGTCTTGACTTTGCTCTCCTTACTTCATGCTCTCATTTAGTGTGATTTGAATGAATTCAGGTGATTGGTCTGATACAGTGACCAAATATTTATTCATAGAATTGTTATTTATTTCTTTTTAGACTGTGGTGAGAGCTTCACCTCTCCAACCGGAACCTTCACCTCTCTCAACTATCCTAACAGCTATCCCAACAGCCGAGACTGCACCTTCAAGATCATTGTTGAGCTCAACATGCAGATTCTGTTGAACTTCACCAGTTTTGAGTTGGAGGGCACTCCTCCATTTTGCAACTTTGACTTTGTGGAAATCAGGTATGAAATGAAGTACAGTGGTAGACAATGTTACTGCATAGACTGAATCCAATCTCCTTGTGTTCTTGGTCCTTACTACCACTGCTGAATGGGACGCCTAACCAAGAAGCTCATTTGAACAGACTAGTCTTCATTGTGACCATGCATCACATGCAAACTAAACAGCTTTACTCCACTCTTCTTCTCACTCTATTATATAAAAGACCCAGTAGTCTATAGTGGCTACCATAGTCCTCCCAAAAATCTTCACTTTTCTTTTATCACAAATAGCAAGATTCAGTGAAAAATGACTTTGAACAGCATGAATCCAACCAAAAATAATAATGCATGCTTAGTATCCTAGAAATGAAAAATCTGTTTAGTCTTAGAAATTAAAAATGTTAAATATTTTGTCACGTCATCTTCATTTCACAATGCAAGTGTTTACATTTTCAACAGGATGGAAAAGACATTTATTCAGAAAAAAACATTACAAGGTATATTTAGCATATTTTATATCTAAACAGAACAAATGAAATCTGTTGAATTTACAGGGATGGGGGCTATGAGACATCTCCCCTGATTGGTAAGTTCTGTGGCAGTCAAAGACCTCCAGTTGTGGTGTCACATAGCAATCGTTTATGGATTAGATTCCACTCTGATTCCTCAATCACAAGTCATGGATTCATTGCACACTGGGATGGAACACAGACAGGTACATGCTTATAATGTTCTTTATTCTGTTTCTTTTATCTAGACTGTGATACTTAGATCGCAAAAGTACGGAGATTCAGTTATAACCGAACACCAAACTATTTTGTCTCGTTTGGTCCAACAGCATCAAACCTTCAGTTCAATGTTTCAGTTGTGACAATTTTTATTATTGACTGAGAATCCACAGCCCTGAAAACTTAGAAAAAGGACCACTAATGAGATCCTGTTAGAGACGACAACAAAGATATAGAAATATTACCAAGACAACCTTATGCCAAAGCTCTCTGATGATGAGTTATATCTTTACAGCACAAGGAATTTATTGCCTCATACTAAATAAAAGATACACTATTCTGGCATCTTGCATAAAGATGAAGCACCTATGAATGTTGTCAGATTTTCTTTAACTGTAATTCAGTTAAGTGCTTTACTTCTTTTTCATAAAGGTTGTGGAGGAACATTGACAACTGCCTCTGGAGGATTGTCTTCTCCCAATTATCCTTTACCATATCATCCCAATGCTGAGTGCTACTGGAACATTAGGACCAGTCAGGGCAGCCAGGTCCAACTGTCTTTTTCAGGTTTCCACCTGGAATCCAGCTCATCCTGTTCTTATGATTACCTAGCTGTGAGTGGTGTCTCTCTACATGTTCTAGAATAGCTAATCAATCAAAGTACCTGATATATGCCTGATATTTTAGAACCTGCAGGATATGCTAAGTGTGGTTTTAATGTAGGAATATTATTAGCTATTGAACATACTTGGCATTTATCCTCATGTAAATGGCTCTGATTCTAGACACATGCTAAAGCAAATATTTTTTTTATCAAATGAGAAATTATATATCATCATATCTATATTATATCTAACGCCCACAACACCAGCTTGTCTGTTCAGCTGGAATTCACTTCAACTGATCAGCTGACTGTACTGAAAGTAGAAATGATTTAAAGTAATTGGAAGAATTTTGTCTCTAGTAACATTGAAAATAAGTGAAAACCTACAATTAAACTCATGTTTTTATTGTATTTTAAAATCTTAACAAGGAAATAAATCATTACACTTTCATCTTACTGCAGTGTTCAAAAATTTAGAAAATGTCTGAATCTGACATCTTCATACAGAACTGTAAAAGCACATTGCTAAGCACAGTTATTACAGTAAGTAAAGCTTATTTCAATGATCTTATTTAATTCAGCAACAAACTAGTTTCATTTGACTGCTCAGAATACTTAGCAGAAACCCATATTTCTGTCCCATATTTGTATGACATCAAGGAGGACACTTAGTTTTTTCCCAATGAAAGCAGTGCATTAAACATTCTTGCCATGTTATCCATCTTAACTTTCTTAATAGCATTTTTTTGATGTTATTTGTTTTCAGGTACATGATGGGAACAGCAGCAGTGCTCCAGAACTGGCCAAGTTGTGTGGCACTGAGCTACCAAGACCGATCAACTCTTCCAGCAATCAACTGTACATCAAACTCCGCACAGATAGCAGTGTCAACACTGGCGGCTTCATTGCATTTTACAACACTAGTATGCAAAAAGCTATTTATTAGAAATTATATTTTTGCATAAATAGAAACTTTGTTACCAGAATAGATTAAATTAGATATTTTAAATCTATTAAATTTAATTAAATTTTATCTAGCTTGTCAGCAAAATACACAAAAGCAAAAAAAAAGAATACATCTGAATCAAAGTAGTTTTGCAGTGTACTTTAGTTTGCATTACTGTGTTTGTTTTCAGAGTGTCGTAACATAATTATCTCACATCAACACCAAGGAGTAATCGAGTCACTGAACTTTCCTAACAACTACCCAGACAATAGTCTGTGCAGCTGGACTGTCCAGGCTAGCAGTGGAAACACGATTAACTACACCTTCACCGCATTTTGGTTAGAAGACACTTACAACTGTAACTTCGACTACATAAAGGTACAAATATACACACAATGTTACCATATTACATTAAGAACGAACTAGACAAAGTGATATTTTACAACTACATCTACATTTGTACATTGATGTGGGATTGCTTTTTTCCCCTCATTTTTTTTTTACACATAACTATTCTTGCCTGTATCTCTCACCTTTGAATAAATCAAATTAGACAATCAAAAGCAGTTTTACACATCAGTGAGCAACTGATGTGTAACCAGGGACTGCATTTGAACCAGCAGTCCCTGGTTCAAATGGGACTGCTGGTGTGGGGATGACCTGGGGACGGTGTCTTGGACCAGGGCAGGACCCTGGCTGCCAGCTATTGGTTCTCAAAGATGTTGTGCATGAGACCTGGTCAGCAGAGAGAGAAGCCACATAGCACGCTGTCTGGTTTGCAAAGTTCAAACTAACGTTAGGTTTCTGTTTCAAAATAAATCCACAGCACAAAAAGTTTCCACACCTTAAAGTTCAAGCTTAAAGTTCGTAAACTTAGTTTTCCATCCACCACAATATGTAAACAGTTTAAGACTTTCATAAGTTTAACTTTTTATTATTTCTATTAACAGAAGTATAGCGTAATATTTATATACTCTAACATTTCTCCTTATATTTCTTTTCTAGCTCTATAATGGACCTAACGAGCAAGCTCCTCTGATTGGTGCATTCTGTGGGAATACACCACCACCAGCTAACAGCACTACAAGCTCCGCCCTCACCCTGGTGTTCAGAACAGACTCATCCATACCCATGCCTGGATTTCAGATGATGTGGTATCAGAATGGTGAGATAGTGTTTACAATTAAAAACTATAAGCTATAATATCTGTCTGCAATTATTGTATTGCACAATAGTCAGACTATCAAAGGACTGTAAATCAAAAATGCTATTGATGAAAAGGAATTGTATGCAGGTTTGGGGTTTCTTCTTGCAGACCACCAAGTTCTGCATTGTGTAAATGAAGGTGGCACAGAAGTTCCAGTTCAGCATAACTGGTGTTTATGTTGCACAAAATAGACAAGAGAAAAGAGTTCAGCAGAAAGTCAGCTGACAGCAGCTCACCTTCTTCCATAGCAGCCATGAACAAACGGGAACTTTTCCCACTGTGTTCTGCATGAAATACTAGTATAAACAATGCATTTTAAACCATTAAGAAAAAAAGACTGATGTCTGTGATTAAGAACAGTTTGCATATTGTCAAATTAAATATATAACTTCAAAAGATGACCAAGAAAGTTCCCTTAAAAAAATATGTAAAACTGCATACATGCACAAAATTAAATAAAGTTTGGCAGCGAGACAAACACCCGACTGACACCAACTCACCTGCCCAGGTTAAAAGAACCACATAAAAAACTGGAGTAAAATAACAGCAGGTCTGTGAGAAACTCTCCTTCTTCCATAAAGGACTGGGGAAGGAGAAAGTGACAAAATAAAATAATTAAACTTTCCCAAAATGAATTCATATATTTTGTTTGAATAATAATTTCAAGATAAAAATGAAAGACAGTAAAATTAAGAAATAAAGAAGTAAAAAATACCTAAATTAACAAGTGAGGGATTTTTGGTGGAATACATTACGGTATATTTTTGTCTTCCATTCCCATTTAAGAGAATAAACTATTGAAATATGCTGACATCAAATGAAATCTGTCGAGCTCTACTGCTTTTAAAACACTAAGAAGGCTAGCTACTTATGCATTCATGGTTAAATTTTCCAAACATTTTAGTTTGAGAGTTTTGAAACAAATGAATGGACATTGAACTTTGCAACTAAAGTGCAAATCTTTTAATGTTTCTCAAGTAATTTACATAAATAAGAAGTAAATGTTCCATCATTAGATTCTCACTGACCAGGTGTAATGATGCAAAGGAATTGTAAATAAATTAAACCAACTGCCTTAGATTTGTTGAATTACGATTATGCAAAACAAAAATACAAATTGCAATTCAAGAAAACAAGAAAATGAATAATAATAAAAAAAAGAAATCTTTGGAGCTAAATCAATGGATTAATTAGTAATTTAGAAAGTATTAAGAGAGCAAAGCAATAAATGAACAGCAACTCCATACAATGGTTATATCAATTTTACGTTTTAAGCCAATTTTTTAATCAATTCACCAAATACATAAAAAGTAATAGCAAAAAATAGCTGCCTATCCTCCTTGGTGGCCTGTTCCTCCGGCCCCACTCAGGATTGGAGTTTATGTTCCAGTATCTGCTCTGAAATGGTATCATTTGGTTCTCTTCTTTTGGTGTGGAAAACTTACGTTTTCTCAAAGACAACAATTGATGGATGGATTAGGATTTTATTATACCTTGAGAAAAATGTCACAGTAAATTAATGAGAAAGGGATAGGAAGACAAACATGGAACATTTTCTTCTTTCCTAGTTAAAAATATGTATTTGAATTTTACAGAGAAACCTCTGTGGGAACATCTAGATCATGTTCCACATGTCACATGATCTAGACTGGTGAAACTGTTTCCAGAGAAAAAAGGGTCTGGCCAGTTTAAATATCAACAACTTTGCAAAGGTTCTAGGTTTAGTGTGGAAATTTCTACCTGTCATTATTTGAACAGAAAATGTTTTTTTTATAATCAAATAAATCACATCTTTTGTTAAATGGATGAAACAAAAACATTTCCTCCCAGGGTCTTCCAATGTGAGTCAGAAAGAAACTTCACAAGGTTTAACAAAGCTGAGTCGCTAAAAGTTAGAATGCACAGATCAGACAGAAAAGTTAAAGAAACCTAATCTTTGCAAAATCTCTTTCTTATTATTAGTCAGCTGGCCAGTGGTCAACTGTCAGTCTAGGCAAAATGGAACAAGTTGTGGTTGTGGCCTGTCTATTTTGATGTGTGTCATTGCAGGTTGCGGAGGGGATGTTGGTGGGCCCAGTGGCTCCATTAGTAGCCCAGGCTATCCAAACAAATATCCTGACAACAGAGAGTGCATCTGGTATATCACCACAACACCTGGAGGCAGTATTACTTTGACTATCCATGAGTTTGATGTGGAGTTCCATGATAACTGCAACTATGATGTACTAGAAGTAAGTAATGTCCAACTGCTTAGCCAAAAACAACCACATTCATGTTTCTAAGTCTGCTAATCTGTAGCCAGTGTAAACTCAACAAGTACCATCTTTGGGCATTTCTACGTGAAGTATTCTTAAAAAATACTTTTCTGATCTGGTTACATGAAAAAATGCAACTCATCAACGCAGCAGAATTACCTGAATATTGCTATCATTTATTTTTGAAATTCAGAAATAGAATGGATACTCAAAAGTAAAATCAAAAAGTCATAAGCCTTTTATTGTCATTGAGCCTCCAGCACATCAAGATTCAATATGCATCACAATGGGTACATAAAAACAACATAAAAAGGGGAAAAGCCTTTCAATCACCAATTTAATTATCAACCTAGTTTAAAACCCTAATGAATAACCATTTAAAACTCTCACAGCATATGGAAAGAAACTCCTTATAAACATAGAAATTCTGGTTGTGATAGACCCATATTGCCTTCAAGAGCAGAAGAGTTCAAACAGGTGATAATCAGGATGGTGACATCTCTAATGATTTGCCTGTTGGCGATGTACAACAAGGAAGGAAGTGGACATCCAATAATTCTTTTCACAGTCTTGATTATTCTTTCCAAAGCTTTTTTGTCCACCACAGAACAGCCAGAGAGCCAAATAAAAATACAGTGTATCATAGTAATGTCCTCTGTCGAACATAACCAGCCTTCTTTATCAGGCTGTTGAGCCTTCTTAGGTCCCTGGCTCCGATGCTGTTGCCTCAACAAATGATGACAGACAAGATGATGCTTTCAACAGCAGACATGTAGATGCAAATCTTAAAGAATCTTAGCTTCCTGCACAGAGTTTGAAATTTCACATGCAGCCTGTCACTGGGCTGGAGAAGGATAAGCGACTGTTGCCTCATCGCACAAATTCCACAAGAATTGAATGGAGAGGGGAATTTCTAATTTAATATTTAAAACAAAAGGACTTCCTATGAATCTTCCTGAATGTAAAAACTGAGAGTCCTAAAACATGTTTGGTTTGAGACATTAAAACATTTTCATAAAAATGTTTTTGAAAATGTGCACAAAGGGGTGATTTTTGATATGGTCTACAAGTTAACTTGCAATGACTTCGTTCTAGGTGTATGGAGGCCCAGATTTACAGGCTCCCAGGTTGGCCAGGCTTTGCAGCACTACTTCCAACCCAATGCAAGTTTCTAGCACAGGAAACCAGATCACAGTGCGCTTTAAATCTGATGCGTATGTCAGTGGTCGAGGATTCAATGCAAGCTGGACAGAACTCCAGGGAGGTGAGTCACTACCAATCAGTGAAAGTACTTTAGGAAAATAGCTTCTGCTTCTTTATTTATAACGCCAAGAAACTATTTAACTTTCCTTTTCCAGCTGTAGCCACATTCATGTGAGGTTTATTGCATTTTTCCTCTGCTGGAACTTAGGGAGGGTTCAGATAAGAATGGAGCCCCTTCAACATTTCAAAGGTTTTTGTTATTGTCCTAATGCGGATCCAGAAACAATGGTTCCCAGACTGCCTGTGAGAAACTTTGTGTCAACTGCAGGAAGGTAGTGACTCTGTGTCTAGTTAGAACAGACCAGACTGAGCAGACACAGAGCATGTGTACTTGCTGTTCTCATTCTTGCAAAAATTAATAACATTCTGCTTGAGACAGAACCACAGGTCTCTGCCTGATAGCTGAAAGTGAAAGTTAAATAGGGGAAATTCCATTCGCTTCATTTTTATTTTTTCCATTATCAGAAACTCACATAGTCAATGAAATAGAGCTCTGAAATCCAGTATCATTATTTTTTAATAGTCAACTCACCACATGTGTAGGACATACAGATAAATATAAAGATAATCTCTCAAACATTTAAATGAACAAAAAAAAAAAACAAGGTAAAAATAAGTACATACAATAACAGCAAGATTAAGGTTAAAATCCAGGGACAGGGGTCAAACAGAGACGGGAGGTCAGCTGTCTGACAGCCTGATGAATAAAGCTGTTCAAGTGTCCTGTGCTGTGGGCGTCCAAAGCGCAGTCCCAGGTAGTGGGGCCTGAGCTGATAGCTCTGCAGGTGGGGAAGATGTCAAAAATGTTGATGAGGGAGGGCATAGGGGAGCTGGTGATCCTGCTGGCTGTGTTCAGTATACATTGCATTTCCTTCGGTCTCTCACAGTACAGCCTCAGTAACGTGCTGATTCAATTTCATATAAATAATTTTGTTTTACAAATGAATAAATAGGAAGTTTTAAGGCTTGATAAAATAAAAATGAACTGGAAGTGTTCTGGCTTGGTAACTACATACTTAGTTACAAACTAGATATTTATCTATTAACTGAAATATTTAGTGAGCAAGCTTAACATTTAGCTAAATATTTAGTGTTAAGGAAATAAAGAAGTCTTACCTAGGGTGAAACGCTGAGTCAATCAAGAACGAATCAAAATGCATTTTGATTATTATTTTATTAAGAAATTAAGCAAAGAATATTAGCAGTGACTCCCCTGGCTAGTCCAGGAAAGTGAAGAAAAGATGGAGGTACATCGCATTTAATATCCACAAGCCATCTTACAGAGATTGGAGCAACAGGTAGAATCCCAGAGGTTTCAGTTTACTTCACAACTCTGGTATTTTCACCTGCGGACTGTGACCCTGGATGGTTCAAACCCAGTTCAGAAATACCATTTATTATGTTTCCAGAGAGCTGCCTCCAACATGAAGGGTGCTTCATAGATAAAACTGACTGACTGACTGACTGACTGACTGACTGACTGACTGACTGACTGACTGACTGACTGACTGACTGACTGACTGA
>CAEFZX010001589.1:0-31982 GCA_903066825.1 Alfaro cultratus | reverse complement strand
CTCATCTTCAAAATTACCGGAGAACAAACAAGATATATATATATATATATATATATATATATATATATATATATATATATATACATAAGAAAATGGGCAAACTTCCTTATTTTCAGCCCCAGTTGTTCTCTGAAAGGAGTTAATGAGTAAAGGTATGCGGGGCGACTAAATGTCAGCATACTTTTCTGTGGCGAAGCATTTTAATCTCTTTTATTAAAAACATAATGTCAGCCAAAACACACACAGCAGTACAGTGAAAGGAGAAGGTCACTCCCTACGGGGGCCGCTAAAACCAAAACGAGTGCGCTTGCGCTACTGTCAGGCGTCCGCGAATAAAAGGGTCCAGCAAACGGCACAGATTTCCTGCCGCGGGTCAGCGCCGTGTTAAATAATTGTACTAAGCGCCGGCGGTTCCACCCAGGCATTCAAAGTGTACACAATGCCGAGACGACCACAAATAATGCAGTCCTCCTTTTTCTGTCCGTGTCCTGTTTTCTTTCCCTCTCGTTGTGCCCTGAACTTGTTTATTTTTCATCTTCTCCTCCTCCTCTTCCTCATCTGCCCATTAATGCTCCTCCAAATTCAGTTCTGTCTGGAAAAAAACAAGCCCTTTTTTTCCCCACAATCTTTTTAAGGTTCCTTTACATTTTGTGACCGAGTCATGGCAGCCTGTGATTGGCCGAGTTCAATGCTTTAGGCTCTCCAGATTTAAAGGATCTGTGTTGGTTACAGCTTTATGGACACATGACAAGAGCACTATTATACAGCACAACTTCTTTCAGCTTCAGGGGTTTATCTGTCATGTCCTAATAAAGCTGATTTCATTAAATGTTCTCTTTTGTTGTCGTTTACAAAGCAAAAACAAAGGTAACACTTTATTTGATGGGTTGTGAATAAGACTGTCATAAACATGACATATCATCTGTCATGAACATGAGTAAGTCTTCATGAATATTTATGACTGTTGTCATAAAGTGTCATTCGGTAAATCATGACACTTTTAATACAAAATTGACATTATTCAAAATGTCTTTGTTATGACAATTTGACAATAACCAATAATCATCATATGTCATAATAGAAGTCATAATAATGTCATTAAGTGTTATTACACTGTCAAAAGCAAAACAGTAATTATTTCTCCCTACCTGAAACAAAGCGGAACAAGTAGGAACAACAATAAAGATTTAATTAAACTTTAAAAACAGTCATTAAAAATTCCTCTTACATCAAGTGGAACAAGTAGCACCGGTTATGAAGATGCCATTAAGTATTATTACAGTGTCAAATGTTATGTTAACAGAGTTATTAATATTAACTCTTGCCTCAAGCCAAGTGAAACAAGTAGCAACAGTTATGATGATGTCATTAAGTGTCATTACGGTGTCATAATTACAGACTTTTTAAAGCTTAATCAGTAATACTTTTATAACAAATTTATGTCAGATCATGATTTCTTGGTTAATGTCAAGTTGTCAAAGCAAAGACATTTTGAATAATGTCAACTTTGCATGAAAAGTGTCATGATTTACCGAATGACACTTTTAATACAAAGTTGACATTATTCACAACCCGTCACATAAAGTGTCACTAAACCAAAACTAAAATTGAGAAGCTTTGTCTAGAAAGGTAAGCTCACCCCTACTGTTTCAGTGACATTTATCACTCTTGATCAATTCATTACTGGCAAGTGTGACTTCCCCTACAGAAGAAGCCATTCTGCTAACTGGCTGATCTGGAGCCTGCAGGTGCTTGTTAACACAATGTCAAGAAGAAGAAGAACAAGAAGAAGAAGAGACTTATTTAAAAAATTTTTTTTAAAACGGTTAGGTTTGTTTGGAAGTGTTGTCAGGAAGATGTTTGCAAAGTTGCACCTGAATAAATTGAAAGACTTCCTAAACTATGTCTTTTGGAAAGAGGAGACCAGTATCAGTATAAGCACATTATACTATTAAACAAGGTGGGGAAAGTGCAATGATTTGGCAGCCATAAGACAGGCATGTATTATACCAAAATATTCTGGAGTTACATTTAAGGCCACTTGTTTGACAGCTTAACCTTAGGTGAGCTGTGCATTAACAAACGTCAGCAGAATAGAGCTATCGGGTCAGGCATGGTAGACCAGCTGAAAGTTTCCTTTACAAAGATGTGAGTGACTGATAAAGTCTTCTAGAAAACAATTACTTCAAGTTATTAGTACTAAAAGTGATTCTATAAGCTGTTAAATCATCAGGAGGACGTAGAGAGGAAGATGTGTGTTAAAAACTATCTAATAAATAACGGCAATATACAATCTGCTGTACATTTTTTGCACATTTTAACAACTCTTAGAATCTGAAGACCGGATGATCCGAATGACCACATCCTAACGTGAAAACCCCATAACTGCAGGAGCGTAGCTGTAGTTTAGTGGTTTAACTCCTTTTCAGATCTCTGACCGCAGAGCAGGAGGAGGTGATGACTGTGTGTTGCCTCTGTCTGTGCTTGCCTATTGTCAGTGGTGGAGAACAACTGTGGCGATTACAGCTCCACCTTCACTTTGGAGAAAAACAGGAACAAAACAGAAGATCTGACAAGAGATAAGAAAATTCATGTCAGCATCTTTAGTAAGACTCTTGATGTGAACTGTCCAACATGTGCTAGCGTCCAGCTTAGCGAGGGACTCTGCAAAAAGCTTACAAGCTATTTACTTCTGCTTGTAAAGATTTTGAGATCCCACATTCTGTATATCATAACATGCTTTACTTACTGATTTATGGGAAAGTAGCATAGAATTACTAATTAAATAAATATTGATCAAATGAATAAAACACATATTTAACACTCACTCACTGGGCCTTATTTTCTCCAATTTACTGGCATACAATATTCACCAAGCTGCTCGGCAGTCTATTAGCATATCTTACTGACAGAATATTTGCTCAGCTATTACTATTTTGCCTGCTTAAACAATATAAATTATAAATATAAAGCATCACTTTTGTTAATACTATGCTGTCATTAAACAAGTTTCCCCAAGTAAACAGTCCCAACTAATTAATGCGCTAATATAATCTATAAAGAATAAGAATCAGGTATATTTTACGCAAAAAGGTTTTGAAGAAAAAAATTCAAATGCTTTCTAGTTTATGTTAAATCAGAAATGTCCCACTCAATTGATATGCAAATTTTATATTTTAGTTCAAAATCTTTGAGTCGTATTCCTTGTTTGTGTGCACAAAGGTGGTGAATACAGCTAATTCTGATATTATACATGTAATAATAGATGTTATAATATGTTACACCCATTAAAAAAAAAGAAAATGTAAACATTCTTGTTTTTAAATGTTTTCTGTGCTATACTGCCAACCATACCTAATTCTTGTTGTATCCCTGATGCATATCTGGCCAAGGAAGAGGAAAATATGCTGGCAGGAAATGAGAAATTAGACGTTGAAGGAAGTTTACAAAAAAATTTGTTATGTCAACAGAAAAAGAACCACAAAGATTTTTATTTAAAAAACAGAGACAAAAAACCCCCTCAACAACTTAAAAACATCCATATGTTTTAGTCAATGTAAAGATAGCCAGGGACTCTGGGGCCCTGCTTATGAAAACCAGGCTACTAAAAGCATGAATGTGCTTGTAAAAGTCTATAAACCATCCTGTCTTCGGAGCTCTGTTTATTTCCTCCTTTATTAAACCGTTTTGCTCTCTCATGGCCTGTCAGATACACTTGAGCTGAAATATGCGCCGCTCTGTGGATTCCCTCCGCACAGGAACTTGTCGGCCTAATTTGTTCCATGCACACAGTGCGGTCGCCACCCTTTATTTATGTTTCTGCTCAGCAGCTCTGACATCACCGAGGCATGTCAAGTGTAGCAAAATGTAAGGTCAGAGAGGGAACGACATCAGAGGGGCACAACACCGGGGGGAGCGGGGCGGAGGATGACGAACGGGTGGGTGGGGGTTACCGGCATCACAAACATCAGCGTGTCGTTATCGTGACCTTTCTGCAGCAATGTCCTCCTGCTCAATTTAACCAAGACGGTCCTGCAGGGCCCGTCCGTTAGCACATTCAGAAACAACTGCTGAGCTGTGAGGTTATGTTCCTAAAGTGTTGACACTTAAAAGGATCTGAGGCTGCTAACCTAAGCCACGCCCACCTCCGCTTGGCCTCCACCCCAAACATGAAGTTAAGATTTTCACATGGCCGTCGAGACGAAACCACATCCTGAGAGCCACACTTTAAACCCAGCAAGCAGTAACACCTGCAGCAGAATGCGACGTGAACGCGCCGGTAGAGCGCAGCGCTGTGAGTACCTCGTGAGCTACTCTCTACACCCACGCTATGCAAAAAGTGAGAAGGATTTTTGGTCGATTTTTGCACTCATCTCCTGCCTGCGCTGACCCCCTCGTTTTTGTTCACAAACAACCAATCATCCCTTTTGTAATGATCCAACTTTCGCTTCTTCTCACATCACCTCCTCTGTCTAAGCTGTTAAATGTCGCCGTCGTGGTTGAGTCACCCGCTGGTGGTCAGCGAGGTACCGGCAACGTTGAGGCCAACCAAAGCAACCAGACACCGATTCAAACGTCTTTGTTCTCGCTCACTCTCCTCTCTCCCTTCCCTCCCACAGGGTCCAACTGCGGGTTAAGAGGGCAGCTGTTCTTGAAAATGCAAAGCATGGGTGAAAAATACACAAGTAAGTTACCAAGGAAAGACAGAAGAGCTTGCGTTGGCACTCAACAACATCCTCTTCCTGTGTGTCGGGGATCCGCAGAGAGATTCTGAGCAACATACGCTTTTGCTATATCACAAGAAGAATCTTGATGACAAAAGCGTCAAATATCAGTCTGCCGCTGGCAAGTCAGAGCAAAAGACACGAGCTGAAAAATCACACCTTTTTAGATTGTGATTTTTTTTTCTATGCTGCGTAACATTTCATGAGTGAATGTTCTGCAGCCTGAGGTAAATAAAGACGATACTTTGCTGCAGAGAAAAACTTTATTCTAAGCATTTAAACCCATCTGCACAAGTCCTGCGTATTTATTTGTCCAGACTCATTTATCAGTGCTACTAACCTTCCTATGTTGAGTTGAGACAGTGTCAATCTCAGAGTAAATCCATCTGTTCTCTGAAGGCCTCTGAGGTTTATTGGAGAACATTAGTCAACAAGTACGATTACGAAGATCCAGGAAAACAGCAAGCAGCTTGACGTTTAACCCTAAACCTACAAAAACAGGAATATCCACCTAAACTGACAGGCTGCGCAAGCAGGACCATGGAAACTCTGGTAGAGCTGCACACATCCACAGCTTAGGTGGGGGTAAAAAAATCGATCAACATCAGTTTTTACCCACAAGCATTCAAACACAACAATAAGCTATGTTCTGGAACATAGCACACTGCACTTTAAATATACTGTATAATACTACTGTACTGACTTTTAATTTGTATTTTGTATGTATTTATGTACGTTTTGATATTCTATAATTTATTATGCTGCCATTGAGAAGTCCCAAACTTCTCAATGGCATTGTTATTGTAACAGTGACAATAAAAATTATTCTGACCCTACACCCTGAACACACCGTGCCCACAGTGAAACACGGTGGTGGCACCATCATGCTTCATTTCAGCAGGGATGCAAAGCTGGACAGAGTTCATAGGAAGATGGATAGAGCTAAATGCAGACAATACTAGGAGAAAACCTGTCAGAGGCTGCAGAAGAATTGAGCAGGAAGTAAAGGTTCACCTCCCAGTAATTCAATGACCCTAAGCAACAATGGAATGAGTAACACTCCAAAGGTCATGCGGCTGTAATTTCAGTGACCTGATTACAAATACACACTACACTTTTTAGATCTTTATGTGTTAAAAAAACCACAAAAAAAAAAACATCTTTACAATTATGCTATGGTTTCTGTTGGTCTTTTACCTAAAATCAAAATAAACTTACACTGAAGTTTGAGGCTGTAACTTGACAAAAAAAATATTTCAAGGGGTGTGAATACTTCAGCAAAGCACTGCGCTTGACAAAACCTGATTATTGAATGGGTTTGTTTTTTTGTAAAGCGCTCCAAGTGTGTGTGGTGTGTGTGCCACAGGAAGCCACAGGAAACGTTGGCCAGACCTGAGCCGAAGGGGAGGACTATAGCAGGAAGACGCTCTTTGTTGACCTGTTCCAGCATGATGTCATGCTGCTGCCTCTGCCCGGGGTCCTCATTATTACCGTCCTCAATGAGCCTCTCCATCCACGTATCCCTCATTAGGATCCATAATAACAACGGGATGATTTGGCCGAAGCACCTGCAAAAATCAGCGGTCCGTGACGTCCAATGTCTACCTGGTGACACCAGGCCATTCTTTCGGCAGCACAGGGGCGAGGAGGCGGGGGGTGTTCACATGGTAATCCACTTAAGTGAGGAGGTCATAAACTCAGAATCAGTCACGGACAATAAAGAGGAGATGGTATCAGCTGTATGGATGCTAGCGCACAGCTGCTTTCCCATAGAGTTAAAGGGACGACCAAATCTAACTGGAACAATGTGGCTGCGTTTAGGACGAAAGCCACTCATGTGGCAGGGGAGCATGATTCAGACAGTGGGTCGCATATTGCCCCTCAGATACAATATTTGCTCAAAGCTTTATGAAAAACTACACAGCTGTGCCTATTATCCAGCCCTTATGTCCTTGTAAACACCAGAGCTAAAAATAGTGGCTGGCTCAAGGGCAGCAGCGGTGGCAGTGTGTTAACACAGAGTCGGGTGGTCAAACCAGTTTGCGATCTCCGGGCTGGAGAGGCACTGTCATCTTCAAGCAGGAAGAAGCTGAGGGAGAAAACTTGCATGCGAGGCTGAAAATGTGTCATAAAAGCATGCAGAAGGCTGGGTACATTTCCTGTCTGGGAACAGTCAGGTGCCCAGAGTTTCCTGCTCTATAAATAAAATCTGGAATGTTATGGTGGGGGTGGAGGGCATGGAATAGAGAGAAATTATATAACACATAGGGCTGTCCGATCAAAGAACTACACACACACACACACACACACAGTGCTCAGGGCATGCTGGGTAATACACACTGTTTGCTCATCCATAAAGGTCCGGGATGACTGAGCATAGTCCATATGAGGCCAGCCTTAATAGGCTGTTTCTTCACTCTAACAAGGTGTTGTGCTGTTTGCTCACCTTTGTGAGTGTTTTCATATTGTGAATGGTACAGCTCTGTCATCCCATTTATTTATTTATTTTTATTTGTTCCAGTTTCACTGAGGAAAGCCCTCAAAAGTGAGGGAAGTGGAACTGACTTATCAACCTGATGGGAAAAACATTCATAAGAGCAGCAAAAAGCCCCTCCCTAAAAAAAAAAGGTCAAAGTGATTATGTGTCCAACTCAAGTTGTTTCCGTCTTCCCTATTTGTTCCCACATGCACCTACACATACAGTTTGTTACTTGTGTCATTCCTTTGTTGTTATTTCATGTCCTTTTGTCCCTAAAGGGCAACATTCCTCGAAAGAAGGAAATAATAAAAACCTTTTTTAGAGTCTGTTGTCTCCTTACGTGAGTTGAAACTCTTTGGGGAAACAGCATTTTTAAAATTGTGTGTGTTTCAGGTGAAACTTGCTTCTTACTCAGCTGTGTTTTTCTTTTTTTTCTTTTTGTTCACAGAAGGCCTCAAATTAAAGGGGGATTTACAGTGTCTTAGCAATATCAGGTCCAATAGCCACGCTACTGTAAGCACTGAGGAATACCCACACCCAGGTTCAGCCTGTGTAATCCCATTTGTCCGATTGCTCATTAACACAAAAAACAAATCAACCAATCAGATGACAGTAACTCTGAGCAAGCTTAATCGCAGCATCAGAATCAAGAGGAAAGCGACGTGTAGCTGGATTTGAATATGGCAAGGGTGTTGGTACCAGAAGGACTGCTGAGTATTTCAGATGACGTTTTTTTTGCACACAATCATCTCTTTGATTTACAGAGAATGCTTAGAAAAAGAGAAACAGCACCAGCTGTGTGGATGAAAATGCCCTGATGATGTCAAAGGTCAGAGGAGGATGGGAAGAATGGTTTGAATTTCTAGAAAGGCAACAGTGGCGCAAATAATCACTTATTACAACCAGTGGTTGATGGGATTGAAAAAAACATTGTCTCGTCCAATATGTCACCAACTTGCAGGAATAACTTTAAGTACCATGTGTTGTATCAGTAGCTCAGACTAGTGCTGGTGGTGTGATGATGTGCTGGATAGTTTCTTGGCACAGTTTATGCCCCTTACTACCATTGAACATATTGTTTAAACACCACAGCCCACCAGAGAGTTGTTGTTGACCATGGTTGCTGTATGACCTCAGTGTATCACTAGTCTGACGGCTACTTCCAGCAGGTTAACGCACCACAAAGATCAAACAAATTCAATTTGGTTCCTTCAAAAACATGACACCAATGGTTTACACAGACACCAGGTCGTAATTAAACAAAGAATCATTGAGGTGAAGAGGAACGTCATCAATGTTCAGTCAATACATCTGCAGTAACTGAGTGACGATTTCACGTCAATAAGGACCAAAATCTCAGAGGTACGTTACTGAAACGTTGAATTTATGCCACAGAGAATTAAAGCAAGGAAGAAAAATTGGCTCCAAATTGAAACCTAACACAGGAGTTCAGGAGTGTAAAATACACAGTCTGCTTAGGGCCCTCTGCTGGGCTGGGGTGGAACTGAGAGAACGTGGATTGACTCATGACAGTCTGACTAAAGGACTAGTGACACACATTAACAGAAACAATATGCCAACTGAAGGTAGGCACCCAAATGAAACTAATTTTAGTGGTTTTTAATAGTTTTTATTATAGCTTTTCTCATCATCACAATACTACCAAAAATTATAGTGATAAAAGTCCATACTGCACAGCCCTACTATAGAATCTGTTCCACTTATTGAGTTACTGAAATAAATGAACTTTTCCAAACTATTCTAATTTTTTGAGTGGATCTGTCTGTATAGTTCTGATTTCTGAAACACACCAGCAGTTTACTGCTGAGCTAAATAGTTGAATCATTTATGAAATCCTCGTGTTTTTGCTGGACATTTACTGTCAACCGTTTTGCACTGTCCAGCATTTTGCCCATCATTCAGGAAGCTGAAAACTTAGAGCATTGATTATTTGATTAAGGCACATCAAATATTCATGGGCCGATCCATTACTGAGATATGCCAGTAGAGATACAAACAGGAAAGAAAAAAAAGAGAGAGAAATTGCAGGGTAAGCAATCACCCGCAGCCAAACAATAGACAAAAGAGACTTCTAGTTGAGCTGTCGCATGCGTTCTTCGACTGCCTCGGCAACGAACTGGTGAAATTCAAACGTTTCTGCAATAGCGTTGCCTTGTTAGCCCACCCTGTCCACTTCTTCTTCAATTATTTCCTGTATTTCCCAGAATGCCACTCCACAAAACCCCCGGAGAACAGGCGTGAACTTGTTGCTTCCAGATGAGTTACGTATACTGTATGTGTGGGTAGAAGTGGGAATAACAATAGAGATAGTAGGAGCCAGAGAGCTGATTTTTTTTTTCCACTCTAGAAAAAATGAGTCACACTCCTACTCAAAACACAGCGAGCCTTGTGCCGCGTTGCCGATGGAGAAGTAGGTACCTTGGCCTCTTCGCTGCTTCACCGCATCTGTGTAACTCAGGTAAAGCCTGAGCTTTTTCAGCTACAGAGGATTCACTTAACAAAAGAAGAAACAACAGGATACTGCTGCAGAATAAGAGTCTCATGTTTAAAATAGGTTCAAATCAATGTTCACATGAAGCTTGTTTGTTATTTCTAGGTAAGCAAATAAGGTATATTTTACATTATATTTTTAATAAACGCACATTTCTGTATTAAAAATTTCCTTTTTTTTTGCTGGTGTGATGTGATATTTCAACCTTTAATGCCATATTTTTATTTGCCTTAACTGGAAAATCATCATAATTAAAAGAAATAAACGCTTAAAAACATCCATTTGTGTGTAATTTATCACAATCTCGTGTTGCATTGAGATACGGATATAAAGGAACTTTTCTAATTTATTGAATTTGGCTATATATACAGAGCCCTCTATGCAAACTCACACTGAAAATCTTGTAAAACATCAACTACAGTACCTTTATGCAACATGGTAAAGGGGACGGGGGCAATTTAATCAATATGACTTACAACAACACTTAATTTCCGTTTGGGATCAATAAAGTATTTTTGAATTTGAATTTAAATAATATCAGAAGTATTTATAATAGATCAGATTTATGTCTTTGAACTGTGATTACCTTATGGGCCCAGTAGGGGGTACTGGGCCCAGTAGGCTACTGGCCTAATGGGCAAGCTTAGGCCAGTAGCTTATTTCTTGTGAATATTTTTTGACGTATAAAGATCAACTTGAATCTGTTGTGTTAACTCCTCATTTCTATTTTAAAGATAAGCTATGGGAAATGAGCCTCTATGTCACATCATATATATTTTACCTCGGGGAAAAGGAAAGAAATAAGGTTCCTATTCTCACCAACTACTTCAGTTAGAGGAACAGTTAGCTGTGCCATAAAGGTGAAGCCTCTGTAACTGCGCAGTCTGCCGCCTTCACATAAAAAGCATTCCCCTTATATGAGGATGTTTATGCTCACAACATGCTATCTGTAGTTATTTCTGAATCAACCGACCTGGCAATCTGAGTTATATTGAGTCATAAAATGATCACATGGGGATCATAAACACTGGTGAAGCAATCCAGTAGCTAAAAGTCTGAGTGTCCTGACATGGTTGTCAGGACACGGAAGTCATAAAGAACTACGAGTTTACTAATCAACCTGAACCTCTTTTTCAGCGAAACGAAGAAACAAATGAGGTGTGTCGGAGTGAATCACCGTTTAGTGATGTCTATCTTTCAATGAGGGTCTTTTCCCTTTCCAGTGGAGCAACAGTCACCTTTGTTCAGGCCCTTTTTTTATTATTATGCTTTGTTTCGTCCATGTTAAAGCAGGGGAGAAACTTTGTGTGTGACAAGACAAACAAGAAGCCCGTATTGTGTAAATCGTACTCCTATCAGCATCAGCAGGCAGGTGGAGGGTCAGGCGGCACACTAAAAATCAACGCCGCAGCTTTAAATGCAATGCTAGTCGGCGTACCGGGCACGTTTCACTGGGTTTCTGTTAGCTATAACAAAAAGCAAGCTCACTTGGCTGGTTAGGACTTTCTCTGGCCTCACATGATAAAGCAACAACTCCTCACCCACCCACCCACCCATGACTCTCTCTGCTGTAGCTCCGAGATACTCTTCAGAGAACATGAACACAAGTCGCTTGTACAGAGAAAAGCCTCATGACTGTTGTTTTACACATACCTTTTAGAGTAACTAATCAGTTAGCTGCAGTGTTTGGGCTAATCTGAACATCCTGACAGGCAGGCCAGAGGCATGATCGCACCGTCCTCAAATACATCAACATCATATTTGGATCTGGAGTCATACGGCGACATTTTGACCCCTTGTGGGGATTAGGAGACTTCATGGTGACTTGCAAAAGTGTTTGCGCTTTTTGAACTTCTAGCACATTTTGTCTCGCTGCAGCCACAAACACTGGGGTATTTTATAGAGATTTTACTTGCTGGATCAACAGGAAGTGGCGATTAACAGTGAAGCAGGAGAAAAAGTGTGTAGGGGTTACTGCTGATAAGATTCAATGCAACTAATTTAAGAGCCGTCTACATAGAGTCCACCTGTGTGGATGAACTCCATTTTTCCATACGTATGTGTGAGCGGTGTTCAGGATGTGACAGAGCAGCCAGGTTGACTCTAACATACACACCATTTCCTATTCCAACCACAAACCTTAAAGAATTTTATTGGGATTTTGTTGTGATAGACCAAAATAAAATCCTGCAAATAGAAAAACTAAAATTACTTAAGCAGCAACATTTCTTTGATTGTTTTTGTTTGTTTTTTTACAAGTAGAAATTTGTTGGGTGCATTTGTAGTTAGGCCTATGGCAACTCTGGAGGAGCTACAAATAAAAACAGCTCAGGTGGAGGGCAACTCTTTCACAAATCTGGCCTTTATGAAAGACTGACCACAAATTGCCACAAAGCACTAGTTCATGGCTTTGCAGTTAAGCACAAGCCATGAAGTAGGTGATCTAGTTAGATTTGTCCAAAATTTATTTTATGGCCTACAAAACAAAGTGTGTGGCAGAAAACTAACACACCACATCACTTTGAACACACCATCCTGCACGGCAAAACACAGAGGCCACAACATCCTGCTGTAGAGAGGAGCTTAGGGATTTATGTCTGAATGGCCCAGACTGAAATCTATTTAAAAAAGTCTCTTTCTTTTGAGAATTGATGTTTGTAGACACTATTTACACATTCTGACTGTGCTTTAGCAATTTTGCAAAAAAAAAAAAAAAAGGGTTAAATGTTTGGTCTCTTTGCAAACATGGGTTAAATACTCAAAAAGACTTGCATCTGTTGTTGAAGCAAAATGCGTCTTCACAAAGCATTGACCCTATTGCAGGCTGGACAGAAAGGCACACCACACTTTTCAGATTTTGATTTGTGAAAAAGAAAAAAATCCTTTTACCTCGACAATACGCATACGGGGATTTGTGTGAAATCCCTCCGCAAAAACAAAAAACAAAACATTTTTGTAGTTCCAATGCCACAAGAGATTGTTTTTAAAAAATACAGGTTTTTGAATACTTTCGAAGGCTGATCATGCATGTGTTCCCTTCAGTTTCAGCTCCACCACACACAAAGTTAGCTTTTCTACTGGAAACCATAAAACGTGCAATGTTGACAGCCGATGAATCCAACCAAGCCCAGTATGAGTCATGAAAGTAAAGTCAACCATTGTGTTTATTTTCACACAATCTCCTCTCTTTGAGCTATTTTCTTACGTAACCATATGGTCAATTACACGCCCATTAATCAATTGTGTTTGCAGCTTTTATTGGTCCGAATTAGACTTTCAGTTCCGTCTGTGCTTGTTTCAGTTTCAATTAGCGTAATTTGCGGTGATCCGTTTTATTGTTGCGGTTATGACAACGCTCGAAAACAACAGGCCCAGATGATGGAGTAGGATTCAGCCTACTTGACCAAACTTAATAACCCCAGATCTGTTACAGCAATTCAGGAAAGGCATCTGAATGCAGCAGTGCAGTTTTTCCCCCTTACTCTCATTCACTTGGACAGGCAATGACGTTCGCTTGCCTGGTCTGGAATCTGCGACTGCTGCCAGCGAGAGTTGTGAATGGGGTGGCAGGCAGGCAGCACCTCTCTCTCTCTCTCTTTTACACACACACACTGAGCTTAGGTTCGACTGCACTGATTTTTGCTCGCGCGTCACAGTGGCTAAGTTCAGGTTACATTTAAACAAAGGAATTCATCCCCACGCCCCTCATCTTTTAACATAAATCTACAGCATACCCTGGTATTAAACCTCCCTCTGGCTACATGTCAGCATTAAATGCTAAGCAGAGCCAACAACCAAACAGATCTCACTGAAAAAGTCAGAGAGAGAGAGAGGGAAAAGAAATCCATCTTAAACCTGCAGGAAATTCTGTTCTTTTCTGTCTTTTTTTTTCTCTCAGCTGACAAAACTCAAGAGTGTTACAGATGAGAACATCTGCATTTCCTGCTGCTTGGACACGGTGATCAGAACTGTTGGCGGTCAGATGATACAGGGATGACCACGCTGGAGACGGGGCCGCTTCGTTTCACTGCGTTCATCTCGCACAGGGACTGGATACTGCCAGAAGGATGGAGCTCGGACGGCTGTAGCCCACTCAGTTTGTTATGTAACGATCAATTTGATTAAATAGCTTATGGGCTGCATCAAACTGAAGCCGTGTAACACAATTTAGGTTTACGTAAGGCAGTGGTCACCACAAAAGGTGGTTCAATACGACCAGAGCTGCATGTTTTTGCCCATAAAGTGGTCGAAAAACGATGGTTCAGTACAGTGCTGAGAAACAAAGCATGGCCAGCAAGGTCCAATGTGAGAAAGTAATTGATGCCTAAACCTAATAATTGGTTGTGCTATCATTTGGCAGCAAAAACTGCTATCGAGCATTGAGATATAGTCACAGAGGAAGTTTAACCCTCTTTTCTTTATAGAATTGCTTTAATTGGAGGGTTTTATGTGCATTCATGCTACAGCGATCAACTCAAGGTCCAGACTTTGACTAGGCTACTCTAAAACCTTTTTTCCTAAGTGACCTTCTCATCCAGGATTTTCCAGTAGATAGAAGGATTCACAGGTTACTCAGTGACTATAATCCATCCAGGTCCTGCAGAACTCCTAGACCATTACACTCCCATCAGCCTTTGTGACGGTGATACTTTTTTTCTGAAACGTGTCGGTTTTACGCCAGATGCAGCATTGGAAAAGTTCCACTTTTGTCTTTTCATTTCACCAAATTTTTTCCTGAAAGTCTTGGTGATTATCAAGGTGTATTTTTGTCATATGTTAGATGTGGTTTTGAGTTCTTCTGGTTTGCTGCAGTTTGTGCTCTTCTATAGATTGTTACTGAATCATGACCCCGACTGAGGCATGTGAGTGTTGCAATGCTTTACATGTTATCCTGCATGTTTTGTTTTTGTTTTTTTTTGTGAGCTATGAATACGCTCTTGTAGTAATTTTGATGTGTTGACTACTCTGGCGAAATATTATTGCTGTTTCATGTTTTCTCTCTATTTATAAAATAATTATTATTTTGTAACCAGGTTGCTGTGTATTGCAGACTTTTGCCCAGGTCCCGCTTGAAAATGAGATCTAGATCTCAACGGGGTTTACCTGGTTAAATAAAGGAAATAAAAAATAAAATAATGATAAGAAAAATATATAAAGTTTTAGTTCCTCAGCATCACAAAACTTTAGAAATGACTTTATAACCCTGTCCAGACTGGCTTCATGATTTTTTAGATTAGGGAATAGTTTGTTGCTTTTGGTTTACTTCATGTTGTCAGACAGGTTCGATCTAAGGATTTTTTAATAGGCAACATTCTAGTTAAACTGAATGTGGTTCATTATATAGGCACTTATAGCTTCAAACAGGGTCAGGTTGGTTTAGAAAGCTTTTGTCCTCTTATAAAGGAAATCCTTATTTGAACGCTTATTTTTTACTTTTCTTGAAAAAAGATTTGAATCATTCAAATGTGACATCGAAAGCAAAAGCAGAAGACGTCTGTAAGGGGGCAAATACTTTGTCCACATCGCTCTGTGTCCAAGGAGCAACATTTGGTCGATAGAGCGCCTGTTCTGCTGGGTGCATCAGTAGCTTTGTAATTCTGTGCATGGCTGTCACTCACACTGTTTTACTGCTGCAGGATGTGTGAGAACGCTGGCATAAACAAGCCAAAGGCTGCAGTGTAAACTGGGCCTTCCTGTTGTGCGTAGCTGGGAGCTTTTTGGACAGACAGGACTTGCCTCTCCCTTCAGCTCCAGCTCGAGATGATCGCGCATAAACAAACAAAGAGTAAACAGTCTTTATTTGCTCCATTTACATTCTCTGGCCCGTTGCTAGTCCGTGATCCGAGGTGAACCTGTGCGCTCGCTCGCTCTGCCACGCTTTCGCACAAGGGAGACGCTACCGGCACACGGGGCAGTGTGTGTGGGGGTGATCTGCAGAGCACTGGCACTGGGCCGTGTAATACAAAACCTCTAATGATTCTCACTGGTAAACGATTTGACCAGTAATGGACTCGCAACAACCTGCGACATGTTTCGGTGAGGGCACGGCTGCAAATCTGCTGGGGCAGTCTCACACCGAAGCATTTATAGAGACGTTGATAAAGCTGCTCAAAAACTTCAAATATTGCCTCAGAGAGGTCGTGTTTTTCCTCGGAACAACGGGCCGAGTGAGCCCCGACAGAGCAGATGGGACGAGCAGGATCTGCTGTGGGTCATTAGCTGCTCTTATTAATTCATGAAGCTTGATTCTGCCGGCCCGTTTGTTCTCCGCTGCCATTAAATGAGCACGCAGTCTGATCCATACGCAAATGTGCTGCTGATACCTCGTCAGCTTTCTAGTTATTTGCTTCATGATTCCTCCCAAAACACTCTCTGTCATCGCTGCCAATAATATCATTACCTGGAAGGTAAAGCTGGAAAAGCTGTTGAAAAAGTTCACCAAATAAGTAAACTGGGAAACCACGTGTGTCTCCAACCTCAGATGTGTAAATGAGCACCCTTCGCCAATGCACTGGCTTTAAATTCCTCATGGTGAACAGAATGGTGTATTTGGTGAACATGAATGTGCTTTGCAGAAATTTCCAAGGAAGAGGGATGCTGGAGTTGAATCAGAAACTCACCAAACAATGGTTAACCATTGTGAGTGTGTGAATAACATCAATTGCTGATGTTAAATGAGAAGTCTGAACCTCCCAGTACAGACTGTGTCCCTTTATAGTCACAAACTTCAAGGTAGTTTATTCGATTTTCATAGATAGACAAACACAACGCAGGAAAAAAAGGTAAGTGATGCACACATTTGAATTTAAATGTGATGCAGAATCCTGAAATAAAAATTCGTTTTTGGTTTAATTTAACACTACATCTCATAGAAATTGTGAAACAGTGGACAAAATGGGAAAATAGACATTGCTACATGCAGTCTAAACTACAATAAAACTGACTAGATGAAGGCATATTGTGTTAGAATAGCCAGACCTATATAATCTATTTCGATGCATGAAAACCGACTGCAGGTCAGATGTTTTGCAAAGAAAAAGCCTCATGACTGAAAACAAGGCATCTCCCTAGCATGATGCTGCCACAACTGTGTTTCACCAACTGTGTTTCTGTGAACAGTATTGATTTTTGGAAAGCATCGTTCACAGAAATCTTCTCTGAATTGATGACATTTTTCACTGTAGACGGTGAAATCTCCAAATTATTGGTTCTCCTGATGTGAAAAATATTTTTAGGATGTACTCCAGTTACTAATCTGCTGTGCCAAGAAATGTATTATTTCACAGAGCTTTTTAGTGTCAATTTAAGAATATGGCGGTATTTATAATTATCAAAGCGTTTGGGGGGAAAGAAAATCGTATGGGAACATTATAATGCATCTTTAGTATTTTCCTATTTTTGAAGACTTTTGTTCTATTTTTTGGGTTGAGCTTTGCAATTTTGCGTAAAGTTTTTTGCTCTCAACTTTTTTTTACTTATGGACCATTGTTATTTTCCGTAACTGTGGCAACAAGGTGTTATTTTAATTTTTTTTTTGCTTTTGTCCCTTTACTTTTTACAACAAGGCACATCCTCAAAGCTCAAATAAATATCTGACCCCAAAATCCAGTGCAGTTTAAAAAGGAGACTTCATGGATGCAGAGCAGGAAGAAAAAGCAGAGAGAGAAGGAAGACTTTCAAACCATCTCTCCCATAGATAACAGTAATAATAGGCGAGGATCATATCTCCGACTCCGTCTCTCTGACGCAGCTTTCAAATCAAATGACCAGACAGAGGTTTAAAAAGGAGCAGCAAAAGCAAGTGAGGTGGATTAGCGGTGTTTGCTAACAACTGGTGGTATCGTCCAGGACATGTTGCTGTGGAATATAATCTCTGCTGCCCTGATACTGAGCTGTTGTCATGTCACCAGGATCATGGGACTGAGATACAGCAACGGGTTTACAGTCAGAGGCTTTTTCAGATTACAATACTGACTGCTACAGGAGATCCCTCTGCCCACAGAATCGCCATCCACTGTGACTTTTTGAAGCTACTTGAACGACATGATTTACAACAACATTTAATTTCACTTTGGGAGTCTTTTTTATTTATTTTTTTTACTTTACCTTCTGTTTTTGTTTACATTTCACACTCCCATGTGACCAACCTAGTGGCAGATTCATCCCACTTAAGCAGAGAGTATGGAAATAAAAAAATAGATGACGACTACAACAAGAAGTATAAATGCAAAATCTGCAGAGACCGACACACAGACTCCTACAAAGAAGACAACCAGTTCACACTCCACGCTCAGATCCGGGCCTTCCTCCTCAAAAGGAGGGGATAATGGACCCGGCTGTCAATTCAGACCCACAGTTGAAGCTGCATGTGGCCTTCCCAAGACATTTGACTCTTTTCCACACTGACAGCCAGAGAGCCTCTGGCATCCCCTCAACCTCTCCCCCCCTCCTTGCATAGATTTCAACACCGGTCACGTCATCGGATCGCCATCCAAACGCCAGCCGCCACTCATGTATTCCCTGTGCAGAAAGGAGTTATTTCTCCCTGCCTCAATGCGTGCTTCGTCGCACGGAGACGTTGCGAAAGGGCGCCTTCATTTGCACAGGCAGCGAAAGCGGATGTGTGAGGCAGACCCCCCACCCGCCCCCTTTACATATGTGTTGGAGAAGCGGGGTGGAGGGGCATTAGATCAGTCAAAAATCAGAGGGAATAAATCAACCTGCGAGGACGATTGTTGGTTTCATTTGACAACAAGGAGAGAATATCATGGCTGTGTTTTCATGTTGTCAGTCATGTATTGCATAAGCACATCCTCCTAACCCCTCCCCTCCCTTCCCTTTCCTTTCCTTCCCTCTCTGTTGCATCTGTAGGGTCTACCTGAGCCTACGATCCGCAGGCTGATGCCATCTCTGCGATCATTCCCATCTTTTCTGCACACCGAGCGCAAAATGTCACCCAGCCGGAGCTTGCCCCCCAGCCCCCCCTCTATACACACATAGCTTCTTTGCGGAGTCGACTTACCCTCTCTCGCTTTTAGCAGTACAGTGTTGGCTACTATGTTCTCCAGCTCCATCAAAAAGAGGAAAATCCTAAATGCTGAGCGCGCGCGCGGAGGGGGGGGACGAATGGGGTGGGGGGCAGGGGAGAGAGACAGAGAGAGAGAGAGAGAGAGAGAGAGAGAGAGAGAGAGAGAGAGAGAGTTTGGGTTACTGGAGGTTCTGCAGCGAAAAACAGCGTCCTTCAGCCGGTGCCGGCGGCGGGGATTGCTTCCTTCACTCCTCGTCGAGATCCGAGCAGATTTCTCTCATATCAAAGTCGTAAAGGACAAAACAGGATGACATGGGTTTGCTTGCAGTGTAAGTTGGGCATGGTTCTTGTTGCGGGCTGGACGTGCGGCGCTGCATTTCTACTCCAGTCCCCCCAAAACCATTCCATGCGTAATACGGGTGCGAAATGATGCCCGAAGCGGGAAACGGCCAACTTGGAGGATCTCGACGCCGGCGAATCGCGGGTTATCTCGGCGGATCCTTTACGCCGACACACCAGGGAAGCACCAGCTTTACAACGGTAGAGGTTGGCTGAGCGCACCAGAGAGGACATCGGCTCGGTCCCCCTCCTCCTTCTGCTGCTGCGTAATCAGCGTAGGCTGGGCCTCTCTGCCACAGCGGCGTCAAGCTGCAGGCATTACAGCCACCAGGTTAGGCATCAAAATAAAAGCACATGCAAATAATACAAATGCATCTCGACTGGGCCAGGTTTTAGAAAAGGGGTTAGAGGGGCAGGGTCTCAAAGATTTTTGTCTTTTTAAATTAATGCGTATAATACATTGTACTTTATGTAAAACTCATATGAGATGAATTGATTTAATATTTGTGGGATTTTTTTTTGTTGTGAATGTAAACAATAGTAAAGTATTTGAAAATTATGAAGTCATAGTAAGTTGTTTGGGAACAACATGGAGCTGCTGCATTAATTCATCTATAGGACTACCTACACATGTATTGCAGTTTTCATTAGTAGAAGAACGTCTCTGCAGTGGATATGGCATCAAACTGACTCCAGTGAAACATTACACCCCGCAGGATATAGTCGTTTTCAGATCTTCAGTAGATGACCAGCAGAAATAAAAAGGTGGCAGCCCTGGAGGTGCTGAAAATAATCTTTGATCATGACAGTGACATACAGAGGGTGTGTATGAAGTGTGAGCAGCAATCAGCATTGAGGTCAATTCTGATGATTCTGATTATGAAGCAAACGATAAAAACACTAGCCATGCTCCTCCAAGCAAGATATTTATGCAAAAAAAAAATTGTGAAATGCATCGGTCTTCATCTCCATGTAAACTCCAAGGAAACTATATGTGCTGAGAACATAATAAAGACTGTACCAGGGCCTACGAGTGGGGCAATAAATCATGTCTAAGATATCAAGTCATGTCAAATGTCATTTAAATCCTTCAGAAAAATTTATCGTCTTTGCTGGTGTCACAGCAATCAAGTCCTTTGTCTGTCTCCATAGTATTTTCAATTTATCTTTGGCTCTGAGCTCCAATGTGTTGAGGCCAGAAGGCCTCTTTGTCATCACCCTAATCTTTAACTTGATCCACAGATTTAAGCTGTGGTTCTTGCTGGTTGCTTAGTTTCAGTCAAAGGAAACATGTTGGTAAGATTAGAAGTTTCACTTTAAACATAAATCAGACACAGATATGAATAATTTTGGACTTAATTGTATGTTATAATGTTAATGGGCCTTTTTTAAAAAAAACAAAAAACAAAACACATCCTGACACTCATGGGTCTTGAAACTAAACTAAGCTGGTTAATGGCCATTTTCCTTAAGTGCTAAGGCAGACAGACTTAATAGCAGTTTTGAAACTTCCCACTTCGATCCAGACCCTGAGGAATCTACAGCTAAGCACATAAGTCTTTTATCTGTTGATGTTATGATGTAAACGCTCCCTGCTTGAAAATGGAATGAACTACGACAGCCATAGTCTAATGTGTATCATTATCTCTATTGTGTACCTCTTTGTCTTATTGATGAATTATGTAAAATGACAAATGGTCAAATGATTGGGAGTGACTTTTCCCTCTAATATCGATTTGTTGGAAACGCGCATTGATCTTCGTAAATGTAATTTCTTAGGGCATCCAGGGATGATTTAGGACCAGGGGCTATTAGCCATCACTTCGATCGCACTTAATGCTACTTCCTTTGTTGGCATCACATGTCAAGCCAGGGTTCTACCTCAGATCTTATGGGAAGGGGGCTTTGCAGCCAACTGCAGAGAGATGTAATGGAAATAACTGCTAAATCACTTTAGATCGGACTTTTAACTTCTGTTCTGCCTTAAAACATAGCCATCTCCCAGTTGTAAAAGTATTCATACACCTTTAAGTTATTGATATTTTCTCTCTTAACTATAATTTTTAATGTGTTTTATTGGAATGTTATGTGTTAAATCTATGCACAGCAGTGAATAATTCTGAAATAAAAATAGATCCATAATTTTCTAAATATTTTCCCAAATCTAAAAAAATGTGCCATGCATTTGTATTTAAGCTCCTTTACTCTGAGAATCTCACCGACTGCCTTCAGAAGACACATATTTACAAAACACAATGCAACGCTGTGTAATTTAATCTTATGATAAATCCAAACGTCCTTTTGAAGATCTCAGATGTTTCTTAGGGAACATTAGAGACCAAACTGCATCACGAAGACCATGAAGAGAGGCCAAAGAGATAGAAAGAGTATGGAGCTACATTGCTGTCCAGTAAAATCAGGGCTGTCGAATTTCCAACCTCGTCCTTCTACGTCTTCTAGGTGTGTATCTGCTTCTACACACATAAATCAAATACTCAAATCACTATCAGAACTCTGCTGAATGTAATGAAGCCATTTGATTCAGGTAGACTGGACTATAAACTGCTCCAAACGTTTGCAGGACACCTTCCTGTGAGAACTGGAGCTCAGGATCCCTAACATACACTGACAAGAGGCCCATGGTAACTCTGGAGGAGCTGCAGAGATCCGCCGAACAGAAGGAAGAGTCTGGCAAGGATAAAGTTTACTTAAGGGTCTTTGAAAAAGAGGTGTGAAAATATATGCAGAAATGTTAAGTATTTTACCAAACTAGGCAAAAAATACTTACACTCTTCCTTTTAAATTGAAAAAAAAAAAGAACTATTAAATACTAATTAGCAACTTTTATTTTGAAGACCTGAGGAAATCACACGCTTTATAAATTTACTTTAAATCTCTCAGGGAACCTATTCTTCACAGACAGGCTGTGTGTCTCTCCCCTGCATTAAAACAAGTTGTGATACTAATGGCATTAGACATATTGAGCAGCGGAAGAGGGCAAAACCATGTGGCAGTGGCAATAATTGGTTTAATAGTGGGCTGCATGCAAAATACGTCTCCCGCACGGGAGCTCTGTTACATGATCATCATTAGTCCAAACAATTAACAGGCGGATTATTGACTGATGAGGGAAGATAGGATCGATCTGTCCGGACACGCCATGATCTCTACAACAGGACACAGGCTGTCTGATCCACTGATCTGCCTTAATTCAATTACCACAGTGAATGATGCCTTTTGCTTGCAGATCTGCAAAGTCCCGTGTAGGAGGTCACTCTGCAGGACGCTCCCTGATGGGTTATTCTAAAAATAAACAGCTTTTATAGCAATGCATACATCAGAGACAGAGGAACGATTAGATGATATGATTATACGTTTTCCCAAGCAGTTCCCACAATGACAAACTAATCATTCTTTTATTTGAGAAAGTAGTGCTCATCATTAGCAGACACAGACATCCTCAAACATGAAAGCTCACCACATTGTGACAAAATACAAAGTGCTTCTATATACTCAAAACTACTAAGAGTAATTTGGGAAAACATTTTTTTTTTTTTTTTACTTTACTGCCATGATCTTGAAAAACTGAGATGAGCTGATCACATTTTCCTCCAAATACTTCAATTAAAAATCGACCAGTACAGTAAATAGATCCAACTTGATAATTCTGCCCACATAACACAAAACTCCTCGGATCAAAGGTACAAGTTACAAGTCCAATACAAACTGAAAAAAGGCTAGTGAGAAAAAAAAAAATGAAAGAAAGCTGCTTTAGTACTCGTCCAAGTTATCCGCTTTGGGAATGGAGAGGCCTCGATCCTTCAGGACCTGCATCTTGACTTTCTCCGTCTCCTGCTTGGCTTGCTGCTGCAGCCGCTGCTCCTCTAGGATCTCTTCGATGGAGACCTGCTGCAGGATGGTGTCACAGGGCTTATCCACGTCCTACAGAAAGACACACACTCCACGTCACAGCCCAACTGTTTACGATACCTACAACTTTACTAAAGATCCACACGTTATGTTCTCTGCTTCTTCAAACACTGACTCCCCAACTGTTTGCACCTAATGTTTCATCAAAGGGGGGCAGCAAAAAATCAGCAGCAGCATTTACACCTGTTTACCAGCAATTTTAAAAAAATACAAATAATGAGAAACACATGACTGATGAAATGAACCTAAAATGGTAAATGAGACTAAATCAGACAAAACTCTAAATCAAAGCGATGATCATGTTAGCATCACATCCATACACTTGATCTAGCCTTAATTTAAATAGGTTATACATTAGATAGAACTGGGATTCATGTACCAGTAAATAAGGACAGAACAATAACCTCCATGTTTACCGACATCTCTAGCAAATATGTATAAAAATCCTTAAAAATATATTTTTTTATTGTAGCAGAATAATCTCATGTCAAACACGTTTAATTTAGCACATTTACTTGAACACAAGTACACCCCTTGCTCTCAATGGCACCCCCTGCTGTTCAGATTTTGTACAACAACCCATGTGACAGAAGGACAACTTTTCTCTTTATACATTACCCGGTTAGAGCATACAGAGAAATCTTAACTACTGCTCTTTACACAATCCGTTTAGGTCACCAGAGTCCTTGGTTCTCTATCTTGCTCTCTTCAGCTCACTCACAAGGTTTTTTGTTTTGATTAGGGACCGTGATGACCTTGAAAGAAGGTTCATTTTTGCCTGGTGATCCATTTTTGAGTTGTTTGGCCATATGTATTGAGTCATTATTCTGTTAAAAGGTCAGAAGATGCCCTATCTTCACTTTTTTTATAAACACAAAGGGTTTTTTGCATCCTTGAATGTCAAGCAGTCCATGAATCAACAAAATCTTAAGATTTCGATGGGCTTTTGGAAGAGAAGGAAGCAGATCCTCCACAACGAATGACAATCGCATGATGTGATTTTTCACAAAATTATCTTTAATACTACACACACAGACCTGCAGTGTGTGCTGCAGAACAGCTCAATCTTAGCCTCATCCGACCATGGTTCCAGTTAAAAATTCCAGTGGAGTTACATCGAGAATGTTGGAGAGAAACAGCTTTTATTTTTATACTCATTTCCTAGTTTAATAGTAGCTCTAACGGTACATACAGACCAAGTTCAGCTTAGCGGCATTTTTTTACCTATAGATATTTTCTGATTTACACAAATGCATGCAGCCCCATAAAGTTTTTTTTTTTAAAGAAGCCTGTTACCTACTCTTTCACACTTTGAAGCATGGCAAAGAAAAATGTCCCTGTGTGTCATGTCATATTTTTAGCTCAGTAGAACAAAGTCATAGATTATTAACTGGAAGTTCCTTGAAACTTCATTATTTTCCAAAAAGCCAGGATTAAAAATAAATGATTCAGTTACATTATGTTTATATGAAGCGTTAGGAGTACCATTTGTAACTTGTTTTTCTTTATGCGTGACTGTTTCCTGGCTGAATAAATGTAGTCAAAAGAAAAGCTGGATTTCTTTTTCTGCATTTCTCTGAGAGATATGAAGCTCACGCAATAGAAAAGCAAGTTCATTTAAAGGCTTTTTACACATCTTTATCAGGGGTGATAATAATAGTGGAGGGCTCTGCATGTTTGCTACTAACAGTAGTCATAGAAAGCATTCTGGAGCTAATGTAATAGTACAGGCTGTATTATTGCCAGTACACATTTAGGACTCAATACATGTACATTTCGAGTGAGACAAGCGTCTGGCTCTATGACTCATCCTTGCTCTGTGCGTTGGCCTAGAAAGTTGGATATCTCTGCAGTCCGGTCCAAAATCAGTCTAGAGGTCAGTATACCGTGGACAAGAAGAAATCTCTACTATTATTTTCTGTTTTCAAAAGTGTCATGTTTTTGGTCTTACTGCGCTCACTTAAAGTATGTTCAATATTCAAAAATAAAATCTTTTTCTGAAGGGTTTGGACTTTAGACTGAGTGTTTTCAACTTAGTTTTTAAGTGCCTTACATGAAGACAGATTACAGAATAAAGGGATATTTTCTTTTTAAAGTTGCTAACTCTTGTTGTTAGCTGCTGCCTATATAATTCAGTCAGTTTTCTAACATGCTCCAATAGCTTTTTTTGTAGATGTTTTTGATGGCATTCCACATACTGAACTTAATTGAATAAAGAACAATTACAAGTCAATTAACTGCGACAAATACTATCCAGGTCAATTATTGAAGCTCATGTATTGGACATTTGAGAATAAAGATTTTAGCTTTTAATAATATACACCTTCATTAATAAAAAATAAAATAAAATACAAGAATACCTGGAAATTGAGCCTATATCATATCATCACAGTCATGTGACTATCATACAGAAACAATCTTAAGTCACTTTTTTTAGGTTTGTTGCAGGACTGACTGCTACCAGAGATCCGTCCTGCCCACAGAATCACAATCCACGACGACTAACGGGAAATACTTTAAGACATTTAGTTGTCCTTTGGGGTAAATAAACATTTTGTTTCATTATTGAATTTGAATTGAAATTGTATATTTTGGCAAAGAAACTTTTGCAAATATTCCTACATCAGTATTCCAAATGAGGTGTTTCGAAAGACACTTATTGCATGAACTGCAATAAGTGTCAAGAACTTGTAAATACAACTTAAAACGTACATTGCATCTATTCTCTTACAATCGAGAAAAAATAACTCTGTAGTGATGCATGAAATCATAATCACCTTTTTCTATATTCTTAGCCACAAAACAAAATTCATCATCATTACCACCTGATAATATTTTTCATCTCCTCCACTGGGCTTGAGTAAAATTAGCCCAACACTTGACCAGCAGCATTTTTTGTCTTAATTTTTCAATAAGGCAACGCTGCTGGACCCCAGTTTGCATCATAGTAACAAACAGAAAGAGCAAAGTGAGAATGCCAGTACCATCTCTCCAAGCAGAACCACATTTTCCCCTCTCACGATGAAAATTCCTCTCGGGATGTCTCCAAACTTTTTCCCCACGTGGATGCGCTCCACCGTCTGGTGAAACACTAAATTGGCTGAGAAACAAAAGCAGGACGTGTGTCAGAGAGCTGTCGGTAAAACATGTAAAAAAAAAAAAAAGTGAACTAATTCAGCAAACTGAACCGATTCGACTCGATTATCTGGTTTGAAAAAAATAAAAGTGGAGCTGATTTAAAGAAGCTGTACCAAACTGGTCGATGCTCCTGAGGTAACCAATCAGAGTTCTGCCATCTCGGAGCAACACCAGGTGCTTTTCTGCAGGGTAGAGCCGAACACGAAGCACTAAATTACACATTTAATGTGCATACAAACATTTCAAGTCTCTCCGGAGAAGCATAATGTTCTGTGCAAATGAGGAATAATTGATGCTCCCAGCTTACTGTCGATGTCGTCAATGAGGCTTGCCGTCCCTGGTACGTAGTTCATCTTGAGCTTCGGTATTTTTCACTTCCAGCACATTTATTTATCGTCAAGCCATGAATATTTCAGAATTTGTTTCTTTTAACATCCGCGCAGGAAATGCCTTCTTCTTCTACTACTACTACTTAACTCAGGTTGCCATCATTTGACTTGCATTAGCGCCACCTTCTGGTTCAAGTAAGCGGTACTTGCTGCGACAAAAGTGAGCAAATTTTCACTTGCTCGTAGTTATGAATATCTTACTACGAGACTGGAAAAAACTACACAAGTATCTTAATATTTCAATCTTTCCTTAAATGTTATTTCTTTTTTCTTACCTGGTATATGCATTCCCTCTGGAGACTATGGGAGGGATGGTCATAAATTCCCACGCACCCCTTAAACCTGGTGGAAAATGTTGAAGCTTTAATATCTCCAATGGGTTGGTCAACATCATATTAAATGCTATAGAACAAAAATATAATATTACTCTGTGTGTGTAGTGACCCACATATTCCCATAAAAATAAAAATGTTTAATACCTGGTGTTCTTAAGTAGTATATATCAAACTTTTCGAAGACAGACCCCAACAAAAGACATGCTAAAATTAATTTATTACTAAAATGATATAGTTTGAGTCGATTTTGGATTCTTATCAGTTCTTAAGAGACTCTGTTGACGTAGATGTGCCACCAAAGATCGTTTATAGGCTATTGATATCGTACAGTTTCATAAGATTAGTTGAAAAAAAAAGTACTTGAGAGAAATATTTCTCATGTAAGCACAACAAGGTAGTACCGATAACTTTACATTTCTGTTTTTGCAATGTGAACACATTTAGAGTACATGTTAGGGCTGATCACTCTGTAAGGATTTTCATGATGCCATAAAAATGCGTGTGAGTGAAACATCTTGATATTTTGTTCCCTCTTTGTTTGTTTAAAGTGACAGGCCACTACTTCCCTTAGCATCGCCTGACTATCGTTTCCTGACTTTAATCTGACGACCTGCACTTCCGCGAGGAAACCGCTCTGGGAATTCTAACAGCTTAAATAAGTATCGCTGAGCTAGTTAAAGGTTTTTTCTTTACAATGACAGATGACGGGACGGCTGGCCGCAAACGCACGTAGCTAAAACATCACCATCAAATGCAGTCAAATCTGAAACCTGGCTGGCCCTCGACTTGTAACTCGGGAAATAACCACGGAAACTGGAATAGCGCTATGGTGAGTGAATGAAAACGGCTTAAATAGTCATATTTGCTTTACAAAACGCAATGTAATGTGTTTAATATCAAGAAAATAAAACCCAGGGGGATTAGTGTATGATACCGAAGTGGCTTACGTAGAGAGCTGTTAAAGTATTAGCTGCACAGCTAACTGAGCTAGCTGGCATTATGTAATAGTTACAACTAGCTTGCTTGTAAAGCTCCTGTTCAGGTTTGGGCTTTTTCACTAGACATAACCTTCATGTTAACAATATTTAATTTGACACGTGAGTAAATTTAGCTTAGCTGCAGCGTATGAAGAGTTTATCCTAAACCGGTCCAGCCAGCGTAGTAATTGAGCCTTTGTAATTGTTAAATTAGATTTTGTTTGTTTAAGGACAGGCAGTCTGACTGTGTCAGCTACCACTTCCTGTTAAACATTAATGTACTGCTTTTTCTTTGCGGCATATTGCGTTTACAGGATGCTCCCCAGTACCCAGGTTACCCTTCACATTACTGGTATCCACAGTCTCACTCCACTGGACACTATGCAAACTCTTATCCCTCGGGATCAGATGTTCAGCAACAGTACAATCCACAGGTACAGCTCATTGTGCAACACAACCCGACCTGCCTTGGTCCAAACAAGTTGGAGTTAATCTACTGATCTTCCCAAGTCTCTCCTGAATGCTTTTCATTTGTCTCATATTTATATTACGACTACATAAAACTGCACATTTCTACAAATAATAAAGCTCTTCTTTGCTTTGGTTATAGGTAATGCCAGGAGGCTATCCAAACGGCCATGGAGTCTACAACACTGCACAAAACCAGTACCCAGCGAGTGGGTTTCATCCATCCAATCCTTTCTACTGTGCTGACCCCCAGAGAAGTTCCTACCCCAGCCAAGGCTGTCCGGCTGAGCAGAGCGGTGGGCCGTCGGGCCAACCACACACCCAGCACCAGCATCATCATTATTCTGGTCCGCACTGTCAAGGGGTGAGATGACGTTACACCTAAAATGCACAAATCAAATCAGTTTGCTATCTAATTCTGAACTGTGGAACAGACAAGTAAATGGAGTGATGAATCTCCTGAATTTATAGCAGATTTGTGAGAAAAATATTGGATAAGAATAGGGCTGAAACGATTCCTCGAGTGATTTGAGGACTTCGATTATTAAAATTCCTCGAGGAAAATTTATCTGCCTCAAAGCTTCGTTAAGTTATATTTTATCATTTAATACACCTGTTTCGGCCGGGTTATTACTAGCGTTGTGCAGCTCTCTCACTTCCGCCTCAGTTGTTGACGAAAGCTAAATGTTAGCATCATAACTTCCAGTTTTCAAGTTCGGCCGTTGGGATTTTATTGATTGATGATGTCTGGGTCTTTGTCGTTTTTCGGGGGACCAATAAGCATCCTTAAAATGACTGGCGCGATGCCTGGAGTACTGTAGTCTTTTCTCCTCCCTCAGCTGCTGCCTGGCAGCTCAGAGCGAACAGCGGGGATGAGCGCTGCAGGTGTATTTATACAGGTGAGCGGATAGACTGAACACGGCGGGCGGCTGCGCATTAGATGATTAACGTAAGTCTAGCTTTACGGACGAACTGGAAAATTTATTTCATATTATCCCGGTCTCAACAAATGTGTGGAGGAGCTCATCGTGGCGGCACGTAGCTGGTAGATGAGTTTCTGTGTGACGAACGAAGGTGTCAAATCCAGTCGCTAACATAAACACAAAAGCTATAAATGTTTGGGCAAAGTGAGAGTTCATTTATTAAATTGACTGAAGATGAATATAGAAACGAAAAGCTGGAGCATAGACATTTTTTATAAGCTTATTTGTGAACCTGCCTCCTTATTATTGAATTGAATATAATTTCAGATTTTTGTATAATTTTTCTTCAGGTTAACTTAGAAAGTGAGCTATTATTGTTACAGGTTAATTTTCTAAACTACAGAAAAGTTATTGTTAGAGAAGCTCAAATGTGAAAAATTGGACTGATGTTGGTATGCGATGGTAATACTGCAGTTATGTTAGATTTACCAATGTTTTATTTTATCTTTTTTTTAATCTGATTACTCGATTACTAAAATATTTGTGTACAACAAGTGCATAACCCTAACTTCAGTTCCGATTTTTAACAGCCTGAGACAAGCTCTGTAGCGTTGTGCTGGATTTGCTTTTAAAGTGTGCCTGAAGGCAGCGGGTGAACGCTTATGGACTGTATGTGAGGAGTCGCCGACAATGCCCAGTGCTGGTCGGGAGCGAGGCTTGCTTCAGTTTTCTCCTAAGAGAAAACCTTATCCTTAAAGTCATATTGATTTTAAGGATAATCCGCACAATACTGACAAGATGTTTTAAAACCCAACGTGTGTTGGTTGCTCCCTCAGGGTCCTGGATACCCATCTGGACCATACTCCCACTACAGTGAAGGTGGACATGCTGTGCCTCCAAATCCCCCCTATCCCACTGGGCAGCCCCTCCATCCCAGCTCTCAGGGTGATGCTTGGGGGCACACAGGGCCATATGCTCCGTCACAGCAGCAGTGGCACCCAGGGCAGCAGCCTTCACAAAACCACTATGGAAATCATGTCCGTCCAGCACATCCTCCAGCATGGCCAGGAACTGGAACTGGTGCTCCACCACCCTATCAGCCCAAGGTAAGAATAACTGCAGTCAATTTGTTGAGATACATTCAGCATCTTGCGTAAATACTCGTACGTATTATGTCACATTACGGCTACAAAGTCTCTTTAAAAAAGGGATTCATGCAGTAGCTTAGCTTATTTATTAAGCAAAAGCCAAATATACTGAGGTTTCAAGATTTGTTTTACAAAATCCTGCATTTGTGTTTAGCTCCTTCTCTGATAAAGACCACTATAGGTCAGACTTAAATGTTGCAGATGTTTGAAAGAGGCTTAGGTTATAAAAAGTATCAGAAGCTTTGACTTTTAAATGGAGAACTGTTCAGTTATCTGCAACTCCTTTAAATTTGTTTTAAAGTGGCAAGGGGAAATTCCTGGTAAGATGGATGGAACTAAATAAAGGACGACCCTGGACGGAAACCAGTTAGAGACAAGAAAAAAACTAGAGTGCAGTGAGGGTTCACTTTCTAAAGATGGTCAAAACTACAATTAAATAGTTTTGATGAAAGGGTATTACTGTGCAAAGTTCAGACTTTCACATCTTTGGCAAGATTTTCAAAAAATCAAGCATTCTTCATCCAGTCTGACTGAGTTTAAACTATGTTTGCAGAGAAAAGATGTGCAATGCTTGTAGTTTCATACTTAATATGACTGAAGGGAGGGATTCACCTGACTACCGTGTCCGCCCCCTCTCTCTTTTCACATAATGGCATGATCCCATATCCTCACATGTGATTGGCCACAGTGCTGCCATACTACTGATCTAACCAAATCTCCGCTGTAGCAGAGTGGCGCCACTGACACAGAGAGCTGAGCGGCAAAAGGCTAAAAACAAAACAAAACTGGGTGCGCTCGCTTGCGATCTCTCTCTTCTCCCTCAGCTGGTTTCTCACCTTCCACTTCTCATGTGGTGTGGTTGTTGTGCTGCTATGTTTGTAGCCAGGGACGCAACTACATATTTTTGAGGTGGATGCGAACATCTCACCGGCGCCCCCCGGCGCCCCCAACTCCACCCTCACCCCCAACATAAACTTGTACAAGTGGCTAAAGAGCCACTTCTGTTAGCCTGTGTCTAGAACCGCCTATGGGCTGCAAGTCTGAGGCATTTTGTTAGCATGTTTTCTATCATTCTTAAAGCTTGATAGGAAGCCTTATCCAAACTGGTAACCCATATTAATAAAATGATGAAATAATATTGACCACAAAACACTGTATTTATAAAAGATACCAATGTTTTTCCTACACAATCCTAACAAACGTTTTTAATGTTCCCTTCACAATATTTATTTATTTACTATTAAATAATCTATTTGTATGACTTGTTCTTTTAAATTGCCATTTATATTATTTTTCGGTCTCAGGAAATGATTGAGGGATGAAGAGACTGATGTCTGGTTTTTTTAGGTTCTGCGGTTCCTCTCCTGACTATTCTGTCTGATATCAAACAACCCAACTGGGCGTCACTGAATATCGTCGACACATTATTTAATGCCCCTATTAAACATCACTGTGACTGTTTAACCTGTAATCTGTCTTCCCACTACCGTCTGTATTTTTGCCAGAGGTTCTAAAGACGGTTTAGTATCGGGTGGACATTTTAAAAAGACACTGGTTGATAGCAGCTCACTGCGGCTGCGCAGTGTCCGTCT
>CAEFZX010001585.1:0-18041 GCA_903066825.1 Alfaro cultratus | reverse complement strand
AGGATTGAACCTTGGGGTACCCCACATGTGACCTTTGACCTCTTTGATGAGAAGTTTGCAATTGAAACAAAGAAATCCCTGTTCTTTATGTAAGATTCAAACCAGTGAAGCACTGGACCGGAGAGTCCAACCCAACTTTCCAGTCGATTCAGTAATATGTCGTGGTCAACAGTGTCAAAAGCTGCACTGAGGTCCAACAGAACCAGATGATGCCATCGATCGCCCTGCAGCCAGGCTGGTAGGCAAACTGCAGCAAATCCTGTGAAAACCTCAGCAGGAGACAAATAGTGTTGAGGATCAACGTCTTCATCAGATGCAAGGTCAATATAACCTGTGTGGCAGCTGCTGGCTTCGGATGTGTGGTGTTACACATTGGTTCCATAAAAGAGGTCTTCCACTTCTGTGGTACTTTTCTATTTTCTATCTATGCAGAACTTCAGTAATCTGGAACTGAATTGTCTTGTTTTTTCCTTTAATAACTTAAATTCTCTCTTCAAAACAGTTTTTGTTTGTATTTGCCCACTCATGTTTAAACTAAGTAAAAAAAAAAATCTGATCTGAAATATAAAAGCAAGAACAGAAAAAAAAAATTAAAGGTGGGAACTACTTTTTAACAACACTGCGCATAATTTTTGAAACTTATAGATTGTTTCTTTTTAACACAACCGTGTGAAGAAAACTCAAGGTCTGCTACTGTTCAATGGCATCATCAGATTCGCTAAATCTTTTTTTTTTCCCCAACTTTTTTTTTTTCACTCTCCGCCTTTTCACACTGGAACAATGAGCATCTGTTTCCATTTTTCAGTGTGTTTCAGCATCTATGTGAAAGAGCACAGACTCCACTGCACAACTTACAGGGAAACAACATTTCCAAGCACACACAAAATAAACAGTCACCATTGCAAACTAAATTAAAACAAATGTTCCCAAGCGCTCCAGAATACTTGACTGTAGATTGTGATGGCTTTTTCAGATAAGCATGTTTTTGGAGTAAATCACACAGTTGGAAAGCAGTGATTCTGGTACATTACATTTATTTGTACGGTGCTTTTCCCCATATAAGAACCGGTACTTTTTTTTCTTTACAGGAATTCCAGGGGCAGAGAAAAGGCAATTTTCTTTCAGCCAAAAAGATCTGGAAGCGAGACAAGTCTGAATCCATGTTGCTTGTCAGATTTTATCCACCTTACACAGCTGAATACTCTTCCTCTTCTTGATCCCACCTCTGTTAGCGTCTGCTGTTGAGACAAATCTCTTGCGACTATAGGACTTCCAGAGAATATACTCTGCAGTCATGAACACTTTAGTTCATGTATTCACAGCTTTGTGAAAAGTTATGAAGTGATACAAAGTAGGATGCATATACATCAGTGAGCTGTTTATTCCATGTCTCTATGTTATATATCAAATCTGGAGGACATTTTTGAAGTTTCTTGCAGCATTATTAATCATCTTAAAATTTTTCACCTTTTGTCACAACTACAACCTTCCATGTATTTTATTGGAAATTTTATTTGATAGGCCAACACAATAAAATGTAGAATTGTGAAGCTTACCAGAAGCTTACCAATAAGTCTTAAAAAAGGTGACATGAAAATGTATTTATTGCCTGTAGAAAGTCCAATGCAACTGGCTGGAAACAAGAAAGTCATTGCTAAAAGAGAACCATTCAAATTCCCATTTAAAGTTTGCAGCATGCCATGTAAGGAATACAGCAAAGATGCAGAAGAGGTTCTTAAAATCCTAGACACGCCCTTCTCACAGTGAAACATGGTGGTGGCAGCATAATACTGTGGGGATTCTTCCAACCCCATACTGTGGATAGAGGTAAGTAGAAAAATGTTAGCAAGAAAACAGAGACTGGAAAAGGTTCACCTTCTAGCAGAGCAAATACCCTAAACGTACAGCCAGAGACAAAAAGGAATGCTTTAGATCAAACCATATAAAAATGCTTTTAAGAAGAAGATTGTGCAAATATTTCAGCCTCTAAATGTGCAAATCTGTTTGAAATGTTATGCTAAAGTCTTGTTTCTGAAATGGCAGGAAAAAAATTGATAGTGACTCAAAAGGCCTAAATACACATTCACAATGTACTTGTTCATATTTCTGTTTATAAAAAAGGCAATCCATGTATTTTGTGTTGGCCTGCAATATAAAATCCCAATAACATACATGAATGTTTACAGTTTTAATGTAAGAAAATGTTAACAAGAAGGTGTCAGTATTCTGCAAGGCACTATATCCTTTGAGTTCTGTAATGAATAGTAAGTTTTAAAAATAGACGACAGAGCTAAGTCCAGTACTGCAAGCAGAAGAGGTGCATTTATTTCAAATACACTTCAAATATTATTTTTTCACGTGTGTAATCCCATGCAATTTAGCACTGTGCAAATCTTTAGCAGTCAACTACAAATTATATGCACTAAAAAACATCTAAAAAAAAAAACAAAACAATGAATTTTAGAACAGCAAGGTGACAATTTTTAAGAAACATTTGGTAACATTTTCACCTCACTCAATAATAAATGCCACTCGCTCTAAACATGTTCAGAAGATTTCAGACATGCTGTGTGAAAAAGAGTCTCCAAGAGATGGGAGGTTGTTTTGCAAGCACCACATGCAACCTTTGGTCTGCAAACTCTTGAAGCACAGCAATGAACAAGAAGAAAAAAAAAAGAACAAAGCTCACATTAGTATGTAGAGTCACTCACTGTGAATTTATTTATCTGTTCTAGTCATACAAAGGCACAGCTACACATTGCCAGTACTTGGTGCTGTAGCTAACAGGTTGGATAAAATCAGTACCAGTGTCAGATATGAAAAAGACTGGAATTGAAAATCACATGGGAAGTTCTGTAAATTTTAGAGAGGCTAGATTATTAACAGTTGTTTTTCCATACATCAGAGGATTTCAAGAGTATCACTTGTTGAACTTTTTCAAATTTTGCCACAGTGCAAGCACAAACCTTCAGATGTGTTGGGGCAAAGGGACCATGAGATCGTTCAACATAGACTGATGTACCATATGTTTTCAGAGAAAAGGGAGCATTGTTTTGTATATCACATAAAATCCATATAAAGAAGATTGCAGTTAATGCTTGTAAGATAATAATATTGTGAAGTTATACAAGGGATGCAAAGACTTTTTAAGTGACATTAAGTGGCAGTGAAGTATATCTTGTGACTGCCTTTTTTTGCATTTATTTAGATTCTTCAGGTTTGTAGATGACTGAAGAAATATGTTTCATGAATAATTACTCCAAATCATTCTCATTGGTTCAAATCCCATTTTGATCTAGCTAATTTAAAATTCACAATCAAAGTCCAGTTTTCTTGTGATTAGATCATGGTCACCCCATCCCCCCTGTTGTTCCCATTTTTCTCCTGGTTTCCAATTACGAAAGTGCAGAAAGCACCTCCAGTATAAGCTTGGAAACGGATGCCGCAAGGAATTTGCCTCCCTTCGCCGGAGAAAGCGAGCACAGAGTGTCTTCCTGCCTGGAACAAGAGCATTTAACAAATCCCATAGAAAATCCTCAGAAACTTATCCTTTGATTTTTCTCTTTTTTCAGTAAATAGCTCTTTCATCCAAGGTTTGAGATTGCCTTTGAATTTGTAGCTTTTGATCTTAATGAGGAAAACCATCTAATAATGACTTCAGACATATTTACCACAGCTTTCCCAGTTGCCCTTTTTATTTACAACATAGATGTTTGTTGAAGCACCCCACATTATTGCATGAGGTTTCTCCCCCCATTATGTGAATGACACATTTGGAGAGAACACACATTTAGAAAGAAAGAAAAACAACATGTACTTATAAAGGAACTTTAATTTTCAGATTGTTTCCCTCTGTGAAGTCTCTTTCAGCTGAAAATTCTACAATAATTCTACCACTAAAGAAAATAAAATCTTTTATTCCCACCTCCATCTTTAGTTTAGTTGAAGTCTTTTCTTTTAGTAGCTGCATTATGTTTTACAACCAATTTTCTAATAAATAAAACAACCAAAAATATCAGTGTTGAATCAAAATACTGGATTTTTAATTGCATATCTAGATGCATTTATTAGATGACAAATATATCCGCATGGACTGTTCACACTGCATAATCACATCTGTGAATAAATTTTATATGTGTTGCTGATCGGAGCAAATCAGTAGGATGCTTGTTTCTCCAATGAGCAAAAGTGGAGTGAAAGGCAGTCTCCAAGCAACCACAAGTAATCATAGGTGATGTAATCTGTATGTATGGATGGGTAGTTGTGAATCCCACTGCAAATTATAACTAATTGAGCAGAGATGTGGAAGTTAAGCTGTGGTTGGAAGAGAGAAGAGTTTACTGCGGCTCTAACTGAGCATCCTCACGGACCTGTGTTTTATGTCAAGCCATGGAGTCTGTTTTTACCAAAACTGATGATAAATAAAAAATTATTTGCACTCTTCAGATGAGTCAGCAGCAGCAAAACTGAAGCTTGCATTTAGTCATATTGTGATATTGGGTTTTGATTGCACGCCGAGAATGACGGGCCGCAGCGAGGAAAAAGCAAAGCGAAGCATTTTCTGACAACTCCATCAGGCTTTAAAAAAAAAAAAAAACAGAGGAGAAAGCTGAGACAAGGGCCGTCTGTGTCTATTTACATATATAGTGTGTTGACCACAATGAATAAAACACCAACAAGCCGAGCTCTCCTGGGTTAGTTCAAATGAATTAGAGAGTTTATACTTCCAGTAGTAGGCAATACAAAAACATTGTTTCTCTAAATAAGGTTACGTACTGGTGGAGCAGCATCATTACATCTGTTTTCTCTTACTTGCTTGGTCTTTATTATGTAAAAGTACGCCTCAGAAAACATTCAAGCTCTACTCTAAGCTTCTCACTTTCCACCTGGTGAAGCTGACCCAAATTCAGGTTTCCCTGGTGCGACCTGGGGACTGTTTTTTTCCTTTCTTTTTTATTGAATCCACGTGTAACAGAGCCCATTGACCCCAGCTGTATACTTTGGCTCATGAGTAAAAAGAGCAGAGATATTTAGAATATTATTTCTTGGCAATCAAGTGTTTATTCTCAGACAATTTTTTTTTTCTCAGGCAAATATGGTTCTTGCTTGAATTTGCACAGCTGAGATAGGTCTTACATTACAATACTGAGAAGGGACCTAAAAATAGGAGCAGAGTTAGGGGAGAATGAAAGCTCCTACTAAGTGTATAATATCATGTTCAAAAGAAAGCTGTGTGTGGCTGAACTTTAGAAACCGGAGGAAAATGTTACCATAAACCTGCCTCCAACTGCGCAGATCTTTTCCCCTTCCAGTACCTCAATTGTTGGGAAAATGACAACTACACAGACATCACATGATATTCAGAGGCAAAATATCAGAGCTGAGGCAGCACATTAAAAATTGTATGTTGTCTCAGAAGGAAGGTTGCTGTGCAGACACACCAGCTGGTAGGGCAGATCAAGTATGCTGAAATTTCCTTGGTCCATCAGTTTCTAATGATAGTTTCAGTGTGTTTTTTAATGAGTCAGAGCATTCTGAAATGCATTTAAATAAATATCTTTTTTTTTTTTTTGAGTTTTTGTCGGAGAAGAAGGCACCTATTTGGCCTGTGCCTCCACTCGACAAACAATGACTGCACAATTAGGGAATAGCTGTGCATAAATATGTTGTTGTCCACTCTGTCATTGAGATTAGATTATTTTTTTGTCTAAAAACAGCAATTTGAGGCTAATGTTATACAGTTTACTCTGATGGACTTTTAGTTTTAAAGACTAATTCTATCAAGAAAGACAAATTACTTCCATTCAAGCCATAGTGTTTATCTGTTTTATTTTTTGCCAAAAAATATACAAATAAAAATAAAAGGAACACCTCACACAGGAAAGGGATAAAGCTACTTACATCATGTTTAGGTTATAATAAAGCTTTTCTTCTCACTGAGCACCTCTTAGCCTACAAACACTGCACATCTCCCTGAGCATACCATCTCTATGGTGGAATAAGTAGAGGCAGCATCATACTGTGCATGATTTTCTTCAGCAGCAACAGGAGCTGATAGGAAGATGGATAAAGTTAAAAGCAAGGTCATCATGAAAAAAAAAGAACCTGCAAAATATTTCAGACAGGGTCAAAGGCTCACCTTCCAGCAGAGCAACAATATTAAACATACAAGCAGAGCTGATGGCTTGGATTATGGCCGGCTCAAGTGTTAGAATGGCCAAGTCTAAATCAAACTGAGAATTTATGGAAAATTTTAAAATTTGATCTCCATGGATGCTTAGGCCTAGATTCATATAGAGGTGGAAAATTAATCCCCTTTATCTGAACACAACAAACCCACAATAAAACATGGTAGAGGGTGTATAATGATGTGGGAAAACATTTCTTCAACAGGACAAGGTAGGTGGATAAGTTAATGGGTATATACATGATTTTTCTCTTTTTTTTTTTATTGGAACCCATATATTGTCTTTCTTCTACCTTTGATTTATGCACTATTTTGTGTTGATTTATCCCACAAAATCCTGGTAAGACACGGAAATTTATGATTGTTATGTGACATAATATAAAGCAGTTTAAGAAGTATGGAAAACTTTGTGAAGCACAAGTGGTAAAATAAAGTGTGGATCAATGAAAGCCCCCATATACAGTAGTGGTTAATGTTAATGGAAAACTACAGTATGTATATGCTCTATCTCTCACTGAAATTCACATCTTGTTTAAATGTTATATCTGATAAGAACATGAAATACGGAATATGTTTATTTAATTAAATAAACACTGGCAATGCTACCACTCTGAGCTGTTCTTACCTCATGTCTGATGATTCCATTCCAACTGGATTCACATACTATACCAGACACCAGCCTGAATTATAAAAAACCTAGCAGTGCACTTCATTCAGCTCCAGTTTCTCACCATATGCTGTTTTTCAGTAGATGACAGAGCTATTTGTGGAGCCATCTGTGTATGAAATCTATTGATTTTATATTCTTGTGGATGTTTTTTTGTTGTTGTTTTGTTTTCCTTTATTTACAGAAAAGCAGACCTGTCAAATTTTAAGAGACAAAAGAATATCACTGAGAAGAGAAATCATTTTACGTCCCTTCAAAATGTGATGTTTGTTAAGCATCATCATTTGTTGACTGGTTTGGGTTCTGTGCCCAAACAAAGGGTTCTCAGCAAAATTGGTAATAATGAGGAAAGAATATTTATTATTTACAGTTCCCTGCAGTATGTTTGAATGTTTAAATGCTCTCACATTTTATTCATATTGCAACTGGAAACGTGAATGTGTTGAATTTTGATTTTATGTCATCAACACAAAGCAACATATGATTCTGAAAAGGAAAGAAAAATATAACATGGCTTGAAAAAACATCTTTACAGATAAAAACATCTGGGATTATTTATGACAAATAAGGATACGTGGGCTTAATTTTATTTCTGGGTACCGCAGTACTCAAAAGTAAATATTATTGAACTCAGCCCTTTCTTGCTTTATGATTGTTAAAAAAGAAGAAAATAATATTCCCCATGAATTCTAAAAGTCACTGAAGTCTATGGTTGTAATCTAACATAATGTAGAAATGGGTGGGAACAATTTTGCTAATTAGTTGTTTGCAATATAGTCGTTGTTTGAAGATAGTAATGTACAAACTTAGATTTAATTACTAAGATTAAATTATTACATTTAAATATTACAGTAAAACATAACCTGAACTCCTTGCCCCATACAATGTGAAGGAACGCCTTGAAAATAAACATTTCTCCGTACTGTTCAGGGTTATGTGTCTCATGTATAATTTAAGGACGTCAGTAGCTTAAGATGATTTAGCTTGTCTCTCACAGATGTGTAAATCCAGCTTTACATCAAAAGGGAACCAATCAGCAGAAGGGCCATATTTTAGAAAGCTGGATGTATTCTTTCAACTGCTCTAAGCAGCGCCTGCCTTTTCAGTTCAGTTGTTTATGCTACAGAAATCAGCTAAAAAGCCCATGAACCTGGGCTCTCGTAGCACTTTTCGTGTAACATCATCCTCACAAATATACAGGGTGCAAGAGCCAAAACATCAGGCTTTTCTCAACAACACTGAGCCTTACTTGATCCTCATTGCTTCATAAAACAGCCCCACACCATCTTTTAGCTGCAGAATACTTTCCAGTAAAACTCAAACATTTAGTCATGTTTTATGGATGTTAAATTTAACCCAAAGGAGAAAAAAATGCACTAGTTTACTTTTTATAATACAACCATGACATATTACCAATGACTCCATGCAAAAGAAATGAGAAGCATAGTACATTAATATTAAATAGCAAAATGATTTATATTTGTGACCACAGAAAGACTTGCATAATGTTTTAAAAGCACAAGACTAATGACTGAAAAAATAAAATTAAACCTAATTTGAATCAAAGATGTCTTCACCTCCTTATTTGCACAAAATAGGGGTTACATTTTTCAATAAGTAAGCTTATATTTAGAACCCCTGACATTTATTGCCACCTCTGGTAATAACTGAATTAATCATCCACTGCAGTTGCATAATCCTGCACTGAAAAATGTTTAAAAAATTATTACTCAGTGGAGATGAAAACACCCACATTGAGAAATAATTGCCTTTTGCAAAATCACCTGTAGAATAAATGTAGCACTTGTTTTAACATATATTTAACTTTTTTATTTTGCCCAAAGTTTGCAGGAATTACTAATTGCAAATCCACAACTTTAGCTAGAAAGAGAATAGATACTCATCTAAATTTAGCTCCATCGCCAGTCATAGGAATAGTTAAAAAGTTTCATAAAATGCGGTCTTATGATGGTGTAACAACTGCTGCATTTTCCTAACACTGATCTCTTGTCATTGTTATGCTTTGTCTGGTGAGATATGCATGGGTTCTCTACCACTTCTTTTGATAGCACCCAAAATGACCAGTTCTTGGAACTGCCCCATGTTTCCATAATATTTCAAACTGAGGTTTGAAAGTGAAACAAACAGAAGTTAGATGTAAAATGATTTGGGTATTCCTCATCCAATCAGTGCCCTGTTCTACCTCTTGGGAATGCACACAAAGAGAGATGGGACTCCTAACTTAATGCAATTAAAAGTTGGATTTTTCAAGATTTCTATAGACAGTTTACACACATTTTACCAGGGGAGCCAATATTTGTAAAGATAATATGTTTTCATTTTGCAATAAGAGGAGAGAACAAATAGAGGTCAAATATGCACATCATCTGCTCTGAGGCGCTGATTAAACATCGCTCTCAGTGTACTGATGGCTCTCCTACTTAAAATTTTACTTTCTGGATTTAAGTCTTGCAGAGATGAGTCCAAAGTGAGGTTCTCGCTCAGAAACTCCTTTGAAGTTTAATGCGTTCTCATATTCATCTACAGCGAACAAACCAACTTTCTGGTTACAGCTCACAAATGTTGCAAAGCTTAAGCTCTTTTTGTTGTAGATATCACAGCTCGATAAGTCATTTGATCCGCACATTTTTGTGCACTGGTTTGTCTTTGAGCTCCCATCTTTCTGTGGAATATAATCCAAGTGAAGAGAGATAAGAGGAGTGCAGGAGTGGGAATATTTCAAAAGGTATTTTTTTATCACCTTGGTGCATTTTTCATTCAGTGCTTTATCTGTAAACTCTCTGGCCTCAGCCAATTAGAATAAATCTTACTTGAGCCTCATTATTATTTTTTTCTGCTGATGCGTTGTTTTTATTAATAACTTAATGATTCAGGTGAAACTCACTGCCCACACAGCTGAATTTTAATGGAGTTAAAATTAGAGAGTTATATACATGAACTGCTCTGAGTTACATGGATTTTCGTCATTAATGGCCTTGTAATTCTGAGCCACTCCTAATTAAACCTGAGAATGCTAATTAAAATATTGTACATCCTGGATCGTTAACATCACCTGGAGAACACAGAGGACAGCTCCTGTTTTGCTTCTCACACATGCATGAGATGTGTGAAAATACTAGATGAAGAAGATAAACTAGCCTTAAAGGGGCAGTTTTGAAGTAAGGGTTATTGAAAAATGTGACAGAAAATTGATATTGTCTATGCAGTACAGTAGATAACTGTCTTGGGTCTTTGGTTTTTTGTAAATCTAGATTACTTGTACCTGGAGACTGCCAGGCAGTACCTGGCAGATGGTTTGTCAGTTTTCAAGTACTGACAAACCATCTTGATTTTTGGTTTGTCAGTACTTGAAAATATACATTTATAATTAGGGCCAGGACTTTGACATGCTGATTTTGATTAGTATTTTGATTTTGACCCATTAAAAATGTTAATGCAATTAATCATGTTTTCTTTTTTCTTTTTTTTTTGTTCTTTTCTACATACATAAAGCCACAAGCCAGATTCTTTGTTTTCCATGTTTCCAGTACGCCCGTAAATCTGACACACAAGCAACAAGCGACATCTGCAAACAACAGCAAACAAGTACTGGTGGTTCAACACAAAACAATCTGTTGGAACGCTGGAAAAGACTATTGCTGTGGCTGTGTTGTGTGTGAATTGTGCCAAAAAGGGATTTAGCCTATCCACAAAGCTATTAAAGCTTAAAATACCATCTCAATGCAAAACATGCTGTGGCAAGCAAAGACGTTCCCAATGCAGCATCCACAATTCACATTTATGAAGAAGAGTTTTTCTCAAAGAAGCTACATGAATGATCAGAGGTCACTGGAGGAATTCAAAATTGAATTCATACAATCGCACTTTGCCTCAATGTGATTGCTGAATAACCTAAATCATATATTTAAAAATATGTATCCTCGTTGCTGAGCTCATGCTCACTCATATGATGAGCTCATATTATTTAGTAACTTAGCAGCAGACAGGATTTTAAAATACAAAGTGTTTATTTTATCGCTACATGGTTTTTTGATTAAAATGTGGTAAACTTTGATTATTAATTTCAGTCCTTGCAATTAACTCGTTTAAAATTTTTAATCAGGTTCTGCTAGTTTACAACATATAAGCATGTTCAAAAATCCTAAGAAAAGATATTTTTACTTTGTTTGGAGCTACGTTTTAGGTTCCAGCATAGCATCACAGATAATAAAAACTCCTATTTGTTTTTATTTTGGTTTCTATTTGCCTCCTTGTTATTATTAATGGCCCCCATCTGCCCATTTATTGCAAAACATTCTGGAGGCTGGAGGCAGTTTGACAACAATGATCTTCCTGTGTGAAACCAATAATGAAAATGCAGCACAAAGCATTTCTGATCAGTGTAACTGTGATGCAAAAGTAAATTAGAATAAAACATAAAAGTATATTGCTTTCCTCTCTATTTGATAGCCACTCTGCCAACATATATTTTACATACTCTTCTCAGTATGTTTCCCAAACATTGCTAGTGTACCACCTTCTGTCTGTGCTCCTTGTATCATAATAATTGCCTTCTCTGTGAATAACTGCCCAAATACTAAGGTGAGCACTGTTTAAATGTACTAAAAATATATTTTGCATAAACCACCACAATATTTTTGAGATTGTTGTTGTAAGAAAGAAAAATTTCCCTTAGGTCTTGACACTTCCCAGACTAGCCGTAAACTCAGTTCTCAGCTTTTTCAACAAGACTGAATAAATCATGCATGAAGTTCCAAGAGGCTCCAAAGTGAATAATAATCTTAAGAAGCAAACCAGAATTCGGAAAGCTAAAGAAAAAATACTACCCCTATGAAAATTTCTTTCTTGGGTTAGTTTTGCATTTACCAAAACCAAATTAAGGATGCACGTTGTAATTGTGACATCAATAAAAGACAAGAATTACTGAAAGAAACTCACCTTTTCTTCTCTAGCACAGTGTTATTCCTCTCTCTGTACATTGTCTATTACAATTACACGCACATGGTTAATTATAAAGATTAGGCTACGACATTTTTAGCAACTTTTAAAAACTTTTAGGTCAGACAGTACCTGCTTTCCTTACTCAGGTGTTTGACACTCCTCAGAGGGAAAGATGTTACAGAAGAGAGAAGGCTCAAAGATCGCTATTTTGAGTATCAAAAAGGTTTCTAAATGAAGTCAGAGGAAGGACAGAGATGTCAGAAGCAATTAAAAGATCTATTTTGACAAGAAGTTGAGAAATGTCTGAACTTCACTTTTAAAAAGATTTTCAAAATGTACCTGGAAGGGTGAAGAAAGTGCATCAACAGTTGTTTTTAAACTCTTAAATCCGGTCCGTCATTTAACATGCAAGATTTTGAAATGATGGCAGCCTTCATAAAATCTCAGAGTTAGAGTAAGCCTCCACATTTTATAACAAACATAAAGGGTAACAGTTCTATTAAATCCTCCCATATGTCCCATGTTAAATCCACCCATATGTCCCATGTTAAATCCTCCCATATATCCCATGTTAAATCCACCCATGTGTCCCATGTTAAATCCACCCATAGGTCCCATGTTAAATCCACCTATATGTCCCATGTTAAATCCACCCATATGTCCCATGTTAAATCCACCCATAGGTCCCATGTTAAATCCACCTGTATGTCCCATGTTAAATCCACCCATATGTCCCATGTTAAATCCTCCCATATGTCTCATGTTAAATCCACCCATAGGTCCCATGTTAAATCCACCTATATGTCCCATGTTAAATCCTCCTATATGTCCCATATTAAGTTCTCCAGAATGTCCCCATGTTAAATCCACCCATATGTCCCATGTTAAATCCTCCCATATGTCCCATGTTAAATCCTCCCATATGTCCCATGTTAAATCCTCCCATATGTCCCATGTTTAATCCACCTATATGTCCCATGGTAAATCCTCCCATATGTCCCATGTTAAATCCTCCCAAATGTCCCATGTTAATGTCCTGGCTGTGTCAACTGCATTACTTGACATGGCGCCGGCTCCACCCATGCAGGAGGTGAGCACCTCTGACAAACAATCAGTGTTATAATGGCAGCGATAGTCCTACTCAAAGCCTTGTAAAAAGCCGGAAAGGGGGACACTGAGAAAAATAGTAAGAAGGACAGGACATGAATAGAGTCTCAAAGGATTATTGGCAATTGAAAGAAACTAATAGAGTATTTATAGATTAAAGAAAGGAATAAATTATCGTCATACTACAAAATAAAAAAATAGAATTTAATGGACATAAGGTAGTTTTGCTACACCCTCATGTAGCTACAGTAGGTNTAGCAGAAGAAGAAGAATCAGAATCTTACGGAGACATTTTTTTTATATATAATTTTTGTCTTGTCAGTCAACACTAAGACAAAGACGAAAGGCAAGAAAATTCTCCAACGAGTCATACATCAGGTCTGTAAGGTTATTTGCGGTGAACAAACTTGAATTTCCCCCTGGGGATTAATAAAGTATCTATCTATCTATCTATCTATCTATCTATCTATCTATCTATCTATCTATCTATCTATCTATCTATCTATCTATCTATTTATCTATCAATGGAGAAACCAAAGTTAAAATTCAAGACTTTTGCAGCCAGAGGAAGAATTAGGGGCAAAACGTCTTGTTGGATGTGAGTGTGAGTATTACTTAAATAATACCGGCTTGTTTAAATCTGCCTTCAGGAAAATGTTTCAAAATAAACAGGAGCTTAAAAAGGTGCTTAAATGTAAATACCACAGTTACTGCAGTCCATGTTTTCATGCTGCCACAGAGCTACCATTGGAATTTACACATACAATCAAGCATAACTACCTTCACCTATTAATCTGTGATTTGACTATCAATAAGTATCGTTATGCCAAAAATGGGATGGGATGTTTACTAGACCTTCATGGAGTCGAACATGTTGTAGTTGCCCTCATTCACAGTTTCATTCAACTGGATAGGAGGTGGGCTGCAGGCCTTGATCCATTTCTTGCATTATTCCAGACTTCTTTTGGGTTTTGGAAATATAATAAAGTGTATTCCACTCTCTACATGCTCTGGGTACCGGCTGTCAGGACTGTATTTTCCTCGCTGACAACGTTTGACCATGATTTCCTTTTATTTTCCCCCAAATCTTTATGACTGTAGCGTGTAGCGATGAGGAACACCGGCAACGTTGACAGAGGTTTAGTTCCTCCTGCTAAGGGGCGTTGATTGACCGCTAATTGGTCAGTCGCTGACCAAACTCCCTAGAATGATTGGGTCATGTCAATTGACAACAAAGGTTGCTAAAGCCAGCTTAAATGCCAACTCCAACATTTTGTCTTTGATTTAGAATCATAATAAAACCCTTGCATGCCTTCTTCTGCCACTAATTTTAATAACTCATGAGGCTCAGATTAAGTAATCTGGATGTTAACTAAAGTATGACAATAAGTCACAAAATCAGCTGCTTGTAATCTTTAAGCAAAACTTCACTACAAATTATCCCTTTAATTCGCAGCACAAGCCACCCCGATCCGTGCCGTGCTGGTGATCCGCGCCGGGTTTTGCGCGCCGCCATGCACAGCCAGCTGCTGCAGAGCAGGGGACCGGTGCGCCGTTTCTCCTCGCCTTGTTTGCCTCCAGTCCGGCTGTAGCTCCGACTGTCTGTGCGGCGTGTGGATGAGGCGCAGAGGGAACGACCCCCGAGCGCTCATAGAAGCGCTGGAGAAGCCACACTCTCCCATTTAGATCACAGTCCGCCTGCGTGCGAAACCGCCCCGAGGACTTTCGGACTAATTTGAGACGCTCGGAGTTTGATTTTGAAGCCAGACTGGGGCGCATCTCGTCTCCTTGAAGTGATCCCTTTTTCATGCAGTCTGTCCGTAGCGCTCCCGTCGGAAGGAGTCTGTGAGGAAGAGGAGGTGGTGGAGGAGGAATTGGAGAGAAGGGGGGGGGAAGCAATCATTACTTTTGAACAGACCCTTCGACATGGAGCTATTCGTCCGGTCCCGTGCGCACCGGCTGGAAGAAGAGCGCTTATCTGCCTCGGAGATCCTTATCTTCTGTCCAGTGTGAATAAGGTCAGGAATGCAGCAGAGCCCCAGCCATCTTTGTGTAGTTTATGAGGGCTTCTTTTAAAATAAAACAGAGAAAGGAGAGGCGGCGGCGGGACTCCTGGTGTTGGTGGACTGAATCGGATCTCCACTCCACGCCGGGGATTCCTATTTTTGCACCGCGCTGTAAGTAGCGTTTAAACGCGCATGTTTGACTCTTTCTTGTGGAGATGTTGGGTTGTGGCTCGCTGAATCGATGCCATTTATTTACACTCTCAAAATAGGATCAAGAAAAATGTGAGAAAAGGGGGCCTCCAGCAGTTCTAAACTGCTGCTACGAGATCAATGCATCCCCATGGTGTAACACATATACTTCAAGTTAGAAGTTGCTTGGCTGCAAGATTCAGAATGCTGGGTGGAAATAATTTAAAAGAAAAATCTTTCTGATTGCTGTGTTTTTAACCTAAATGCTCCCTGTTATTGTACATTTATATATTTTCAGTTCAGTTTATTAATATATCTCCACATTGCAAAAACAAACAAAATAATAATAATAATAATAATAATAATAATAATAATAATAATAAAAAAGCAAACAAACAAACAACCAAAAAAATGAAATGTAATCTTAATGCTCTTTATAAGGCAACAGATCACAATAATACCCAGAAATGTAAAATCAAATGAATTCAATACAATTCAGACAGATTCATCTCTAACGTTCGCATTCCAGTTTATTCATACATCAATAATATTCACTGATGCTCAACAAGGCAAAGAAATCTCTTTACATGACCTAAAAGGTTTGAGAAGAGAAAATTTAATTTGATGTATGAGGTAGCCACTATTACAAATTTTATAATAAATACAAAAAGGCAGAAAAAAAAGAGAGAACTCCCAAACATCTCCACCCAGTCCTGGACATCCTAGAGCTGGACTGTCAGTTGCTGTCTCCATTTACTTTTCCATTTTGCGGCTGTAAAATAAGATCATTTCACAGGACATGTATAATTCACAGACCTGAGTTAGCCATGTGTGATGATGGGACACACACACATGCACACACGCACTCACACACCACAATGTACACGCAGACACATGCTCACACACAAACACACCAATACACACATAAATAGAGTTTTTACAGGCTGAAGGAACCATATTTTATTCTCACGTGAGGCTTTTAGAGACATGGGCCGCTCAGACCTTTAGAGAGAAACAACAAAAGAGCGCTTGGGCTGCCAGCACCAGCCTGAAATATCAAAGCTGAGCAACATTTACATATAATCCATACTGTCTGTACTAAATCAGGACAGTGGTGCATCATTATATAAGTTGAGGAAACCGGGGGCTTCCTTGGGCTTATATAAGAGCCTCGTAGTTAAGATTATGGATGTCTTTACGGCACCAAACAAATCCATTCATATTTAGACCCTGACGGGAACGATTCTTCATCCAAGACCAGACTATAAAAGTCTTGCTGGCTGGGATTGATGTTCAGTGCTTAATGCTGACATTCCCATCAGTGATCCCTAATCATGGAAAGGTCACCTCACCCTCCTGCTAAGAAGGGCAGCATTTACAACTGAAAAGATCCCTCCATTCACCTTGCCCATGTTTGAATTATATTCAATTTATTTATTTTTTTGAAAAATTAGATTTTATTTTCTTGTTCCATCCAAATTTAGCTAATTTAGTTGACCCATTCGACCAACCTTAACCACCCAGCATTCAGCCAAAATTTAGGCATTATTAAATGCCTTTGTGGAGACACCTTTCACTTTTTCCGCCATATGTTACACAGACATAAAGCAACATTGTCTTTTCTATGTCAGTATGATTTAGTTTACAGGGGACTAGTTGGTTTCTAAGAAAAAAGTCCTAGAGGTGCTGATCATTTTGCCCCTTAGGAGTTTTGTATCTTTGTAATTTTTGTCGTTGCATACCAGATTTTCAGGTATAAAATGGAGCTGTCTGTATCTACCATCAGCAAGCTTCTCTCTTACGATGCATCAATTCATATCGCACCTTAAGTAGAATTTGAACCTGCGTTTACCACCATTAAAAGTAATTTTCTATAATTTTTAGAAGAAATATGGATTTTATAACTTCAGTAAGTGAAGTTTACCCAAAGAAGGTTGCTTTTTTTATTTTATTGTTATTTGATCAGTATCCTCAGTGGGTGCTGATCATTTTGCATCTTTGCCAATTTGAACCATTATTGATTATTGTGAAGGGATGGGCGATATGGACCTTATATTTAATTACAATTTGTTTGGTATTTATAGTGATAATGATAGTAGTGAGGATAAAAATGTGTTTTTAACTTCTTTGCAGTCTTTTTTTAGGCATCTGTATGACCGCACAAACATAAATATCGCTCTTCAGACACACACCCGTTTTAAGATGGACTTCTTCAGGACACTAATTACATAAAGAAGTGTGATTTTTGTCACTGAACTGCACATTGTTACTGTATTAATCATATTTTACTCATGCTCTTATGGAACCAAAGACTTTTTTAAAAAACGAGTAAACGTAACTATCCTCACAATACTGACAGTTTCCGTGACTTTTCAGACATCATTAATTGGAATTTTTCCTTGATAAAGCAAAATACTTTACACAATAAATATTTTTTGCCCATTAATAAAAGGTGCTTTAAGTGACTACTCTCGTTTTGCATTCAGCATTTTTGGAAATTAGAGGAAGCCATCTTTCACAGGATGTTTTGTACTGACCTTTGGTCAGTTTAAGTCACCTTTGAGTCATTTTGTTTAGATGGCCGAGGATTTCAAGTCATTTTTCTATTCTTCTGTAAGGAAAGTTGAAACCAATGGATATCCACCAACAAAGGTTTTCTCAGAATCCTTTTGGTTTGATCAAGGAGTCATGTTGTTGCATATTTCAAATAAAACCGTGACCAAATGAGGATTAGAACCATCATCAGTGAAAAAGGGGTGGCATAGGAAACCTTAAAATGTATATTACAAAAGTTCATTTTCAAGGGGACCTATGTCTTTAAAATGTCCTAAGTACCAATAAAAATTTTCGAAAGAAAAAAAAAGTCATATATATATATATATATATATATATATATATATATATATATATATATATATATATA
>CAEFZX010001582.1:0-39804 GCA_903066825.1 Alfaro cultratus | reverse complement strand
TAGATAGATAGATAGATAGATAGATAGATAGATAGATAGATAGATAGATAGATAGATAGATAGATAGATAGATAGATGTTGTTTTTTTTAAAGCAGTAATTCTTTTGTATTTGTTTTTGGAGGGGTCCCCTAGAGGTCCCCGAACCCCATGTTTGTGCACCCCTAAAGCCGGCAGCAGCTTTAACAATCCCCCCTCCCTCTCATAATATGGAAGCAACACGCGTTGACGTGTTGCGCTACGCTTCCGACCGCTGGTGTCGGCATGCGTCCTGTGCGCACACACACACGCGTGCACACACACACAACACACGCAGATACGCACATACACAGCACTCTCGTGGGGACATGCGGCCAAGCAGACGCAGTCACGGTAAGTGGAGCCGCTTCTTCTCCCAGACGGGGCACTTTATCTCCAGCGGAGGGTTGAATGAAGGAACTTTCTCCATCTTCGGTCGGCTGTTGTCCTTTTTTTGGGGAGGGGGGCCGAGAAACGTGGGGAAGTTTAACTAACACTTCTTTTTTATTGTTATTATTCCCCCTCGCCGCTTCTTCGCTCCTGCTCTCCGTGCAGATTGCGCAACGCTGGCGTGTGATCGGGCTGAAAAGCGTGAGAACCAGTCGGGATTCGCGGTTCCGATTTTACCACCGGGCTCGAAAGCGAGGAGGGGAGGAGAGAGGGGGATCCATTGAGGCTGAAGCTCCCCTTCTTCTGCTCGGCTCTGCTTTGCCTTGGCCATGCGGGGACCTCCAGGGAGCACATTCAGTCCCTCCCGAGTCCAAAAGAGAGCTCTTATTTGTAACGCGTTAAAAGTAGTTTTCCAACCTAAAACCGTTGACTTTAAGGTGCTTTTTTAAAATTCTATGTTCACTTTCTTTGTTAATTTGTGACTTTAGTTTTTCTGTCTCCGTGTGTGTGAGTGTGTGGCGGGGGCAATGCGCAAAGTGTGTGGTCTTTCCAAGACCTCCACCCCCGCAGAGACGCACGGTTTGTGCGTTCGCGCGCGTGTGCGCACACACACACACACACACACACACACACACACACACACACACACACACACACACACACACACACACACACACACACAACCATGGCTGCTCGGTCTGTCTCGGTTTGGCATGCCTGTCTCAGGAATGCGCCCGGCGTTTTCTCTGTATTTTTCACATTACGAGCACTTTGGGAATCGCTCTGAAAAGCCGCTCTCTGAAGCGCTGCCACCGCCGTCAAGCGGGCCGCGGTCACAACGAGGCTTCCGGTTGAAGCCTTTCGAAATAAAAGCGCAGTGCGCGTCCAACAAAGAGAGGATTCCTCTTTTGTGGCGCGCGTGCTTTCAATTGAAATACAACACTGGAACTGAATTCAACAGTTCAATTTAAAAGGTGTATGTATTTATTGAAGCTCATAAAACTCCAAATTCAGCAAACTAGAAGAGGTGACAAAAAATGGCAAAAATGATTTTAAATACAAATATGTTCTGCTAGGGCCTATTAAATCACTTATGCATTGTAACACCATTTTTTTAAAATCTTGAATCATTTTGCATAGCTAAGACATAAAAGCCATCTGGCTAGCTGTTAGCTTTCAACCGTTCTGAGATCCTCTTCACTTTCTTCTCACCTCCTGATAAATATATGATAACAATGCCACAGAACACATTTGTTTTGTCACAGATTTTTTTTCTTCCACTAAACTTTTCACAAAAAACCGCTCCCCATAAAATATGTCCTACAACAGACAGAAGTAGAATGACCCAAAGGATAAAACAGCAACTTCGCTGTTGCTTAGCCTTCCTGTTATCTGCTGGTGTTGTGATCTAATTAGATGCAGGCTTTGAAAAGATGGCGGCAAGGTTTTCTCTTTTTGGACTGCAAAACATCAGAGAGAGAGAGAGAGAGAGAGAGAGAAAGAAAGAAAGAAGCAGGAGCAACACCACTTCTACACCTTATTGACAATGAAGATATTAAACTTTCAGTCACAATCTCCACACTGAAGAGCGCTTCTCGCTCAATTGTTAGCTCCTACATACAGTATGTTGCATTCACTAACTGGAAATAAATCAGATTTTTTTCAATTGCACGATTTAACTTTGAAAGAAATAGAAGAAAAAGACAAGTAATTTTGCCAAACGGCCGTCTAAACCCATCCGTCAGAAAAAAATAATCAGTCTGACTGAACCGAACGCTTTTACTCTCAACACTATCACTGGTGTGCAGCTTCCGGTTTGCCCCCGTTAAGCTATGCTAACAACATGCAGACAGAGAGAGGGGGAGGCAGTCCCAGCCTGGAGAGGAGAGAGGCAGAAATTCTTGTGTTTTTGGTATGCCATTACCCAGTGGAGAACCCATGACTGAAGGGGAGGAGGAGGAGCCACATTCCTCGCCTTCCTCTTTAAGGTGACCACATTTTTATTTATTTATTTTTATTATTTTCCTGCTGACATGTTGCCACATGATACCCCGATGCTCTCAGCTGACGCTTCGCCAGTGGATGGAGCGGTCAGTTGCACACACTGTACACAAACTAATTAGATGGAGTAAGGAATGACCTTTGACCCCCCTGAGCTTCGAGCAAAATATGGTGTGTGTGTGTGGCATCCGTTTAACTCTAAAGAAATACATTTAAAAAAAATAATGATGGCTATCCCGAAAAAACTTGCTACAAACTATTTAGTTTAGGTCTAGACTTTGATTAAGCCATTTTAAAAAACGGATCTACTTCATATTAGCACTAATTCCATGTTTAGTGTTGTCTTTAACCTTTTGCATGATTAAACAGATGCTATCCCGTCTTCCCACTCACTTGGGTCAGTTTCCCCATCCCCACCGAAGAAAAGCATAATGCTGCCACCACCGTGGGAATCCATTTGAGGCGCTTTTCGGATCTGAGTTGCCATGAGTCTCTTGTGGACGTCTTTTAATTGAATTCCCTTGCCCGGCCCCAGCAGAACTTCTGAAACTCAGCGACTTTCCATCTGACACATTAAATGGGCCCCCGTCAGATTTGCATTAAAAAAAAAAAAGAAAGAAGGACAAAAAAACAACAACGCCGCTCCGCCTGTTCTTCGGCGTCTCAGTCGAAGCCTATAATCGCCCACTCGCCTGTAACGACAATTACAATAATGGACTGATTGTCGGATTATGGCACCAAAGTGGTTTTAGCGCACATCTGCATAATTGTTCTTAGCAATATAGGCGCCCGTGGGCTCCCGGCTGCCATTAGCCGTGGCGACGGAGGGAGACGTTCGACGCTTGATGAGCAGGGGGCAAATTCTGCTCCCAAAAGCGCGTGGGCGTTTTCAGTGGAGAGGGAGCGAATGCACAAAGGCATTGTTTTATAAGAGTGTTTTTTGTGTGTGTGTATGTGTGTGTGTGGTTTTTGTGTTTTGTTTTGGGTTTTTTTGGAGCAGACTGATCAAGGAAGTGAATCCTGGACCTTTAACAACCTCTTTGCACTTTCAGATTGACAGTTTTTTGGGGGAATCATCACCTATATCATCTCTATCTTTGTATAGTCTTTGTAAAAAAGAAAAAAACCCCGAAAGCATCACATGACCAACAGATGGACAGACACATCCGTTTGTACACGATGAGGAGAGGAGTGGTGGGGTTTGGGGGGGAGAGGGGGTGTAGCAGCATGATCTAGAGCAACAGCTGAACCCAGATCCACCCCCCCACACCCTCTCTCCCCCCACCTTCTCCTCTCTATGTAAACATGAGATGAAGGCTTTTGGGAAGGAGGAACAGGGAAAAAGTGCCAATTTCGCTATCCAGCTCGTCTGTGACTGTTGTCGTCTGCAACACCTGAAACCTGCGGCGTTAATTCATCCAACTCCTCCTCCTCCTCCTCCTCCTCCTCCTGAAAGCAGGCCAACATCCCACTCGTGCAAGGAAAAAAAAAAAGAGAAGGGGAATAAAAACTGTGCTCCCCCTCTTCCTCTGTCCTTCTCTCTCTGTGCTAATTACTTGCCACTACCATGGCAACGGGTAGCACCTCTTTTTTGTGTGTGTGTGTGTTAACTTGGCCATCTAGCCCATCACAAAAACATGCACCAACATTTCCTCGTCGGATGGAAGAAAAAGAGAGGCTTGCTAGCCGTTCTTAAAATTAATTAGAAATTTTAAGAATTTCACATTTGTAGAGCTTTAAATTTTAAATCCCCTTCCCCCAAAAGTTCCCAGATAACCTTCTATATACTATGATGCGTCAAAGTTTTGTATAATTTATAATCCGATTTCTGTCTGTGCAGACAGCAAACAATACTGTCTTGAGCTGCTACAAAATGGACTGCATTAACATTTTCTTTTGCTTTGAGCACATGCTTCTAAAACAGTTTTTATTTTGGATTTTTGCCATGTTTTTTTATTTTTTTTTGGCCATATCTGATCAAAACATGCCCGCTTTACGGCGCAGTCCAGTTCCGACATCCCCGGAAAGCACTGTGATTAATTACTTCCCTTCAAGGTCCTGAAGTAAACACAAACTGTTATTGATTAACTGATCAGTAGAAGGCTGAGTGGAGATCTATTCACCTCATATCAATGAATTCCTCTGGATGCCATTGTTAAGGCTGCACTGTGACACAGTGGCACATTTCTATATTTGAGCCCTGGAATTTGGGAAACATTGGAATTTGCAGATTCCTTCCAAGTTTGGACATTTTTGGACTAAAAGCAGCAAAATAGACGCAACAAAACCTGGATTCAACAAAATGAACATTTGTGAAGCTCATGACTGATTCAGATCTGCTTCTGAAATGAGGGTCTAGTGAGAAAGACACAGTTTATGCACTCAGTACTTAGTTAGGGCATTTTTTGCATGAATAAATGCATCAGTGCAGAATGGCTCAGAGGCTATCAGTCTGACATAATGGAAGCCCAGACAGCTTTGACAGCATTCTTCAGACAAAATACTATTCCAAGTAGTTTTTCCTTCCATGGAACTTTCCATGAATGTGATTGGAAAGCAATAATCTTTTGTCTCTTTGTGGTCTAATCTCCTGGTTGAGGGTATCTGCTGCATAACCAAGTCAGCAGACTGTGAAGGCCATGATGAAAAACATTTATAGATTAAATATCTGTTTCAATTGCTTTTATGTAATGTTCCATTCTTTGCTTTGTATTTTATTTCCACGATGTGATGGGTGACGTGTGGTGAAACTGCATTGCGCAAACGAAAAAGCTGCCACTTCCTCTCCTTCCCCGGCTCCCCGCACGTGTCTTAATACCACATTATCTTCAATGACCCTGGGTTTTATGAATGGGTAACATCTGGCTCTCTCATTGGCTACCAGCAGCAGCCAATGGGGATGGAAAGCCCTGACAACAGTGATGGGCTGGCAGACTGGACAAGTCAAGACAGTCTTAAGACTGTCCCCACAAACCCCGACTCCCTCTCCTGTCGCGCTTTTGTTTGCATTCGTACTGTATGTGCAAAAGTCGCACACTGACCTACTTGGTTCACCGCGGCCGTCTATACATAGCTGTGGGAAACGCAGGCAGACAATTGGCCCCGGTTAAAATTAGCAGTCAGGGCCACCTGTGTGCCTCTCACAAAAAGGCGGAAACATCAGAGCAGGCAGAGGAGGGATGAAGGGAGGCGTGAGGAAGGAAAAAGGGGGTCGGGATGGAGACATTGATCACTCTGCTGCTCGTTCTCTCTCTCTTTTTTTTTTTTTTTATCCCCACTGCGACACAGGGAGACATTGTTAGGCGGTTCGGATTTGACGACGAAGGGGGGTTGGTTTTGAGGTCCAGGCCAAGTGGAGTTCACATACCACTCGGCTGGAGCGCTGCCAAATTTCAAAGCACATAGGTGGAATATATAAGGAGAGGAGATATATTGAAGCGGGAGAGCCATTAAGCACCTTAAACAAACTCAACATAGTGAAAGAAGGCAAAAAAGGAAGGAAAACACTCGACTTTCTAAATAATACTACATCCAGTCTGCCCGATGCCCCTTTCCTGCCCTCCCATATAACATGTTGTCACTGTATAGCTAAAAAAACGACATGTTTCCTGCCTTTGTTGTTACAGACAGCCGACAGGAAGCCCTCGTCTTCTTTAACTGACGTTCACATTAAAAAACTGCCACCTCGTTTCCTAGAATCACCAGTTCTCAGCCCACACTCGCTTTTTGTTCCCGTGAGTTTCCACCAGAATGAAAGTGGCAGTGGGCGGAAAGGCAAAAGCGCTCGAGAAAAAGCTGCGAAAGTACAAGCAAAGTTCAGACGATTTCAAGTGTTTTATACTCTTTTCTTTATTTCCTTTGTGTGTGTGCGCTTTACAGTAAGAAGTCCAATCTTAATGTTGGTTTTCTCTCCTTCAGGACAGAAGATTGGCTCTGCAGGAGAGGAGATGGAGAACTTCTGCAGCATCCGTCCACCTACGGCCATTTTGAGTTGGAGAAAACCTTTTAAACACTGAAAAGCAAAGGAGATAAAGAGGAGGACGTTAGCTCATTTTCAACACGTATTTCTGGGTCAAAATAGTGATTATAAAGGTTCATTTTTTTCCTGTGCAGACCAACTTAAGCATCATTAGCCAGCTGAGGTGCTGTTTTATTTTTTTTTACAGTGAACACCACCAGGGGGCGCTGCTCCCCACTCACTGAACATGTTGAAATTAGGACAAAATGCAATTCATTTGAGGTGCAACTTAGTACTTTTTTGTGCAGATTATGGCACTCTGGGCAGAGAGCCATTTTCTTCTTATTTAAAACACTAATAGATTTGTTCTCTAGTTTTGAAAAATGAAATTGGAAGAATAAGAACGTACTCCAAAGAATATTATTCATAAACGTGTAATGTTTTCTTTTTTAAAACTAGTTAAAAACTTACCAAATCCTCCACACTGATGCTAAAAAGCTTTCTTGGGCAAAAAACCCCCTGGAAATTCTGGCATCGTTGCTTTGCAAAATTCAGTAAGCATAGCGCTACAGATGCATACAGTCAGGTTGCTTTAACAAGTCGAGAACAATATCCTTATCCGGGGTTGTTGCAGGAAGTGTGAAATCAGATCTGTATCACTCTTACTTGGAAAAAGCGACACCAGTAAATAACTTTTTCATGCGTGTTGCTGAGGAAGGAAATTGCCAGGACATATATAGGTGAAGGTGCAAGTAGGAAATAGGTGTCTGGTTGTGTTTAAAAAAAAAAACAAAAACTGTATTCACATCTTTTACGATTGTGTTTCTGTAAGAAAAAAAACAAAAAAACTGGCAGAAATTGTTGTTTTTGCATCGTTACGAGCGACACACACCCTTCTCGGCAGACTTACATCAGCTTGAGGTTGTTTCCCTGCTCATTAAAATCTCCCCCGCCTGGACTGAGGCGCCCAATCAGAGCGGCGGAGGAGCCAGCGGGTGCTCAGTAGTCAGTGTAGATCCTGTGGGGCTGGCAGCAGCTACATCTGGCTACTGGGTCTCTGCTGACGACCAATCCAGTCCCAGAATCCAGGATTGCTGCAGTTGTTTGGTTTCTCCTCACTTGGACTAGTTCTGGACCTGGCATACAGTGTAGGATCCTGTGTGTGTCCGTCTACAGCTACATTGTCTGCTGGGTTTCAGGCCTTTCCTCTGTCTACTTTAAAGTCACCTTTCAGATGAATACATAAAAAAAAAAGCATGAATAAATTGACAACTTTGTGTTTATTGACTCATAAAACATTCTTCAAACAATAAAACAATTTTAAATGTCTGTTTCTGTACAATACTTGCTAAGCAACTTTATATTTATATATATATATTTATTTATATTTATATATAGAAAATGTAAGAGGAGTTGTGTTAAAATGACAAAACCCCTTCAAATGTAATGGCAGGTATTCTGGAAAAAAAAATAACAGCATTCCATCGACAAATACTTTCAAGCAATAAATATGTATTTATAAATAGTGTAAATTTACATCAAGATTAGAAACATAAAAACAAAACAAAAAATCACAAATTAAAACTTCCATAAGTCTATGTGCAACCCATTTTCTTTGTGACTTGGCTAGTACATTTTTTTTTATTATTTTTGTTTATTTTTTTAACTAAGAAAAAAAATGTTTTGAAAATAAGACAAACGTAAAAAAACTGCAAAACAGAAGAAAAAGAGAGAAAAAAAATTACCTCAACTCTTCACATTCTAAATTTTTTTTTGGGAGATTTTGCTGTCCAAAGAGTCGTAAAACGACTATCTACCGTAAAAAACAAAAAAAATAAAAATAAAAATAGACCAGTTAGGCTAGTGCTCCTTAGAAGAGGGAAGGGAGGGAGAGGAGTTCCACAAATCAAAGCCAACATTTCATCCTGTTACCAGAAGAAAAACAAGGAAATAGAGACAGAGAGAGAGACAGCAGGAGAAAGGCTGTCAAGTCAGTAGTCTTTACGGTGGGTGTTGCCAGTTGTGACAGTTAACAAGTATCTACAAAAACATTTTTACCACGCTTTTAAAAAAAAAAAAAAATAAATCCCTCGCCTCCACGTTCCCAACCGTATTTGATTAAATCCTCCAGTAAAACATGAAACCACTGTCTTTAGAAGAGAGGGGAGAAGAGGAAGGAAAAGAAAAGTTTAAAGTCCTGTTATCAGGCCAGGTGGCGCCCCCTTCTGGCTTCAAACAGGTTGCATAGACAGACACTCAGCCGCCTCAGCCTCAAGCGACAGTGATGGAGGGGGTGGAGGTGAGGTGGGGTTGCGGTGGGCGGGGAGACGGCCTTAGCTTTTCCTGAATATCAGAAATGGGTCCGTAAGTGGAGGCGTTGTTTCCGATCTGAGAACAGGGGTCCTGCAGGTGGGCTTCATGGCTCCAGAGCAGAAGAAGAAGACAGGAAGAGCCTAATGTCAAGACGAAGAAGAATGAAGAGGAGGGGCCTGGAAGAAGAGCAGAAGCAATCACACTTTAGCATGTAATAATAATATTTTTAAAGTGAATTAATGTCTTCAAAATGGGAAACAAGTAAACAACTAAGATGGTTTAAAATAAAGTTGTTTTAATGCATACTAGGTTATTTCATATTAACAAAATTAAATCAAACATTCAGTTTCAAGTACATTTATTAAGTTAGGGGGTGGGGGGAGATAATCAAACAACAAGAAATAATAATGACAATATTTGTAGCAATGAATATGAATATTTTCTGAGATCCAGAAGTAGAATTCAGCTTCTTCGTGCCACAAATCTGGAACTTCCAAAAAACTGCAAAACAGCCGAAACACTGAGTTCTTTTAAATCAAGACTAAAAACCCAACTGCCTTTCGTTAGTAGTAGGCGAAACCCTGATCAACATGCTTGATGGGTTTATTGCTCGTGTAATTTTCAGGAAATGTCACAACCGGCTTCCTCCACTTACTAGTGTGAACTGGTCGTAGACCTGCATCAAGTCCTCCATCCTGTACTGCTCCAGCACCATGAAGTCGTCGAGCGCCGCGCTGCCCTTCCTGGCGCAGTCCTGGCAGTGGACCAGGCACTGCTTCTTGGACAGGGGCTCGCGGCGCACAAACAGCAGGTTGAACACCTCCACCTGCAACGTCACATTTCCAAGTTTAACGTTAAGCGGAGGAGAGCGAGGTGAAGTTGTTTCTTTCAAGATGGACGGACAGACAGACGATGCGCCGTGTCGTCGGGGAGAGAATAGTAATAAACAATTAGAGCGAGGATTTAATGGCGTTTGTCTGGGAAAAATTGCTAAAAGCATTTCGCTCTAATTAAATCCATTAGCCGAGATGCTAATTGGTGTAAACAAACAAACAAAAAAGGGTTTTTCAATTCAGTTGAACCAAATTAGTCAATGCAATAATTAAGTGCGGAATGATTTATAATGAAATCATTTTTTTAAAAATAGTAATGGAACATTTTAACGCTAAATCTAAGCTTTACACTCGCCTCGCAGATAATGCAGTAGTGCGCCGGCTCGTCCCTCGTCCTCGGCTTCAGTACCGTCTCCTTCCCGGCCGACGTCAGCGCCTCCTTCACCCACTGGCATTGCTTCAACGTCCGCAGCAAGCAGTACCTGCGACCGGAATGCGCCGCGTTAGCGCCACAGCGGAGAGAAGAAAGAAAACGTGTGGGGAAAAACTCGAAAAGGTGCTCTGCGGCTCACTTGATCATCTCAAACAGCTTGTGGTCGGACACTTTGATGTTCCGTGCCATATTCCAGGAGAGGTGCACCATGGGAACCATAGACTTGACGCTCTGGAGCTTGTTCCACTCGTAACGCTCCACAGCCAGCTTGTACTGGTGGGCTGAAAGAAGGAGAGGTAATTAGGGGTTAATAGAGACCTTAAAGAGGCCAATAAGGTGGATTAGCAGTGCTAGGTAACGACTGATATCATCCAGGTCACGTTACAGTGGAATATTAGCTCTCAGGAATGGATATTGAACTGTTAGCATTTCATGTGGCCACGAGTCTGTCATACAGAGACTTTCTTCAGTCAGAGGCCTCTTCTTATTCGTTGCAGGACTGACGGCTAACTTCAAATAGTCTCTAAGATGACTCTTTGAAGCAGGGCTGCAATTAACAGTTATTTTTTGTAATTGATTAATCGATTAGTCTGATGATTATTCAAATGATTATTCAAACACATTTACAAACAAATGTGCTTTGCATATATGTTTTATATACTTATATAAAACATATATGCAAAACATATACATGCTCTGAGTATGTTGAGTTTTTTTGGGAGTCTACACTCTGGTTAATGATTAATCAGGTCCTAAATTAGTTGACGATTATTTTAATAGCCGATTAATCACAATTAATTGTTTCAGCTCTGCTTAGAAGAAACATTTAATTTTCTTTTGAGATAGAAAACAAAACAAGCATTTTTAAACTTAAGCGAATTAACTTGAATTCTGTTCAAACACTCCAACAAATAACTAGGACACAAAAAAGAAACAAATTTAAACAAAAAAATAAATGCGTTCTTTGACAAATATAGGTAAAACGTACCGGTGAGCGGTCCGACGTTCCAGCCGATGTTGTTGCACCAGCCGATGGCCTGCACCCAGTGGATGGTCCCCGTGTTGAGCCACACCAAGTCGCCCGGACGCTGGATGAAGCGGTAAACCGGCACATCTGACTCGTACAGGTCCTCCAGGTTGGGCCACCACGATCCCATCAGGAAGTTGATGTTGTTCCTACAGGAAAGCGAAGAGCTTTGATTTACATACTCGCAAACACGCGAAAGCAAAGCGTCAAGACGACAAACTCGTCTCACTTCTCGCAGAAGTTGCTCATCACGCCCCAGTAGGCCTCCGGCACGGCGAACCACTCGCAGTCGCCGGGCCCGATGTTGATGTTGACAGCGCAGAAGTCGTTGTGCTCTTGGTGGCCTGGGATCCTGCTGCCGGGAACCTTCATGTACAGCTGCACCGTGTTCATGCCCAGGATGGTGTGGCCCACGTGGCTCAGCAGGTTGCCGGCAGACACCACCCGCGCGAAGGCCGGCAGCTTGCTGAGCTCCTGCAGCTGCTGTTTCCACCTGACAGGGGGCGCAGCGGAGCAGAGTTTAGAACTTGTTTGTTTTCAGGTATCAGAGTAGAACATAGTATAGCATATAGGGCTGTTGTAAAAACAATAAAAGTAAATCTCTCCCAAAAAATTCAGACATTTTGAATTTAATCTGTTAAAACCTGTTTATATTTTTTTTTTTCAGGACATTTTTGACTTTTCAAACTTTCAACATTTTTTTCTAGGAAATTTCTCTTTTACCTGTCTACAATGGCCCTAATACTCTGTCGTAGAATAGAAATAAACTACAAACTCACTTCCTTTCGTCAGAGACATCAATGTTGGTTCCGAACTTGATGTGTTTTAAGGGCCCTCTTCTTTTTCGTGTTGCACTTAAAAAACAAAAACACACATTTAGCATTTTAGCGTACTAAACATTTCTTTCTTAATGCAGTTGTTTTTACATACCTCTCTGCAGATGATGGCTCTGTGTCCAAAGGTTCCTTTAGTGCCTTCTTTTCATTCTCCTCCTGAAATCAACCCATTAGAACAGAATCTTACAAACCTCGCTGAACTCTTTGACTAAGAAGTTTGATTTCAAAGCAGGACCAACCCTGAGGGACTCCTGGAAGGAGGCGGCCTGATACTGTGCGTATTTGGCGATGGTGGTGTGAGCGCGGGTGCTCTCGCAGCGCCACATCTTCTTGATGCCGCTCGGGTCCCAGTTCTCGTCGGCGGGCTGCAGCAGCTGAGTCCAGACCTCCACCGGGTGCTCCGGGTTGGCCTCCACTAATGTCTTGGTGGAGAACAAGCCGAGATCTGGACGCAAACGGAATGGAAGTGAGCAAATATGTGAAGAAAATGAATAGGGAGCAGAAAGGCGGTTCTCACCCAGTTTGAGCGCTCCAGCCAGGCCTCTGATGACGGTAACCGGGTTGGAGGGGTTTGTGCAGAACTGGTGCAACGGCGGGAAAAAAGCATCCCTTTTGTTCTCCAGCTGGATAAAAACAAAACAAAAAAAAATTAAGAATTTCACACAAAGAAAAAAAACATCCACTTTTTGATCCAGAAGAAGCTGCTTACGTAGATGCTGGGAGTGGGAGGGTTGAGCTTGTCTTTGGGCAGGACCGGCGATGGCGGGGGCGGCAGTCGGGGCGGGGGGCACTTATCGAGGAGAATGCTGCTGTTGGAAAGGCCGTTCTTCCCCAGGTTTCTGAAAATGCACAGGAAAAAAAAAGAAAAGAGGATGAATCATGCTTTAAAAATCTAATTATTCTTATTCATAAGAAAGTTTTAACTTTTTTTGGTCTTCCAAGGATCCAGTTAGATGGAATCTATTGAACTGAGCAATGTTTGCATGGCAACAAGACAACCCAGTGGCCTTCAGCTGTGAGCAGTTACATAACCGATTCCCTGTGGAGCTTGTACGTCCACCGTGAGTCCACCAGGGGGAGACATGCTCAAAACAAACCAGCTGCTCCACTATCAGTTTCATCCAATCAGAGCAGCTTTCTACTCTAGCAACTTTCAGTTTTTAAAACCAAAATTGAACAGATTTTTTTTTTATGAGGTGACAGTTTCATAACTTGTCATGTTGAGATAAAATCTCGAGCTCGTTTTTAGTGACAATATCAAACGCCTTAAACTGATGGAGCAAAGATATCAAGCTCATGATGATGTGAAGAATTTTAGCCACTTTTAGAAAGGAGTTAGCATCTATTTCAAGCTGCTGCAGATCATCAGTAATCAAGATTCTATTTCAGTTTACTGAGTTAGCATTAAAAATTACTGAGCATTAAAATTACTGAGTTAGCAGCAGTTTTTCAAAAAGGTTGCAGTGGAAGTTGAAGAATTTTTAAAGTATTTTTACCATAATGTAGCCTTAAGAAAAAAAAAGTAGAAAAACTGCTGCACAAAACCTTCCCAAAAACAACACCAAAAAACCTATTTTAGCATTTTCAAGTAGCTTCTTGAAATAGCATCCTTAATACATATACAAAGATGAATTCCGTATTGGTAATTCATTCAAGTATTATGCTTACTTGAATGAACATCTCAAAATGGTTTTGCAAAAAAAATAAATAAATAAAAACTAAAAACATTTGAATTACACATGTTTCATCTGTGCTTTTTGCAAACAATAAGCAAGTTTAAACCAATAGTTGAGTTCTCACCTGCAGGCCTTCAGCACGTCCGTGGAGCTTGGATAGATGGAAATAGAAGAAGACGAAGACGAGGATGAGGACGAGTTGTGTCCGTGTGGCGGCGTTGCTATGAGACCTGTGATGGCGGGAGGCTCGGCCTTAAGCGGGCTTTGAGAGTCCTCGGAGATGCCTCCTTTGCTGTTGCCGTTGACGGCAGGCGTGGTTGTGGACGTGGCAGCGGTGGACGTGGCGGTGGTGGTTGTGGAGGGGCTCTGGCCCCCCGTTTGGGTGTGTTCAGAGGATTTGGGTGACGGCGTGGCGGTAGACATGGCGGAAATGGGGGAGGAGGCGGCCGAGCTGCCCTGTGGCTGGGGGGCAGAGGGCAGAGCGGCCGGGTGGATGTTGTTCACCTTCTTCTGGGGCTCCAGTCCCGTCGCCGCGGATGTCGTGGCCTCTGACGGCGCCTCGCTCTCCTCTGGACCCTTTTCCACCGCCAGGAGGGCGGACAGCCTGGGATTGTCTGCGCTAAGGCTTTGCTTCTCGCCACCATCCGCCACCTTGTCTCCCTCTTCAGAGCGGACGTGATTGGCCAGTCCGTCCGCCTGAGCCTTCTCGCTCTCGGCAGGCGGGAGCGACGTTTGCGCCGCGCCGTCTGAGCCCCCGCTGCCGTGGGACGCGGAGCCAGCGGCGTCGCCGTCTTTGGTAATGGACGCGGCACCGCCTGAGGTAGAGGAGTGAGGGAGCGACGGTGGGGAGGGAAGGTGGTTGTGAGTCGGCTGCCGTGGCGACGGGGCGTTACTGGAATGTCCAACCTGATTGTTGGGGTGACTAGTGGAGTTAGGGGTCTGGGGGTGAGAGGGGTTCCCCTCACTGCTTGAGCCTGTCGCATGTTTAACACACTCCTTCTGAAGCCCCTGAAGGAGAAACAGAAAGCGTTACATTTTCACGCCAAGCGGATAATTTTTTTAAAGAGCTTTAGGGGGACAGTAAGTCCAACCTGAGAGGAATTTAGGTGCGGCGCCGCGTCCTGTGGCGTCGTGCTTGTGCAGGTGTGAGGTAGCGGTGCTGCAGCGGCTGGCGGGTAAGGCACGTCTCCGTTGGGTCCCGGCTGATTATTAGCGCTGCCGTTGCGACCGTTGCCCGTGGCGTCCAAGCGCGCGACTGGCCCGTTGGCCATCGGCTGTGGCTGAGGCGGACAGAGGTGGCGGGGCGGGCCCAGGTGGGGCCGCATGGGGTGGAGGCCGGGATTAGGAGAGGGGAGGGAGTTAGCGGTGGGGCCGTTAGGAAGGGAGGGACGAATTGGAGCTCCTGATGCATTCTGCCTCATCTGTGAAAGGAAAAACTTTAGATCTTGAGTGGAACTGGAAACAGAGATACGGGGATGGCGTTTGTTTTTCCCCCAAATATGCGGTTTGACCCTTTACCTGGTGCTGCTGCATTACTGCGAGCTGAGCCTCCAGCTGCTCCAACGCCTGTAGCTCATGGGGCTTCAGGTTGCCTCGGTTACCGCGCAGCTGTTCCAGCATCTACAAAACAAGCAGCGGAAAGCCTGAGCTTAAACGATCCGTTCCTCAGAAGATCCATCGGATTTTACATCAACTTTACATCAGAACAATTCAATCGTCCAGAAGTGGAAATGGTCTTTCCCACACTCACTGAATGCATCAAAACTAGAAACCTCAGTCAAAATCAGAATCCCAAAGGAAACCCTACATTTTCTATTTCAGTTTTGAAAACATTCTAGATATTTGAACACAAAACATTTCCCTTAGTAGTACTTATAATATCTGTACGTTCTCCAACTTAGAAAATTAAAATGCTGTTTCAGCAGTTTGCGATATATTTTTGTCAATTTCTATCTAAACATACAGAAAATAGTTTGGGTTCATACAGTCATGCAGCTCCAAGAAAATCTCAGAATGTTTTCCTAATTATATACAAGGTTGGGTTTTTTTCTTCATATGGTTTGAAGTCATTCCGGGTCATAGAAAATGATCACCAACCTGTAATTTCTGTGGGGAGAGGTACCAGCTCGGTGATGGCTGTTGTGGTGGATTACTGGGCCATGAGTCATTCTGAGGTGGGGAAATGTTTTTGACAATGAGTCCAACTCAACAAATGCTTCCAGTGAATGGAGAACACAAAGCTGTCGTATGTTTACCTTGGCAGGACTGCCTGCTCTTCTCCTCTTGGCCGGGCATGACTGGTCCTCCGCTTGGCCCAGCGCGCCCGCATGAGGGGGTAGAGACTGACCCGAGCCCCCTCCCTCTGCGCTGTGATTGGGCTTACAGGCCTGGAGAGAAGGGGATGGAAGGGGGCACAGGCAAAAGTGAAGCAAAACAAATGTGAGGAGGCAAAGGAGGGAGACGAAGAAAGAAAAAAAGAAAGTCAAAGCAAAGTAGAAAAATAAGATGGAGGGAGAGTGAAAACCCAATTATGGGTGGTTATTATCGAGACGAAAAGCGGCAATAAGATGATTTGGGGGGGAAACAAGGAAAAGAAGAGAGAAGGGGAGAAACAATGCTGTGATTTTGAGTTTGAGCTTGAAGCAAAAAAAAAAAGAAAAGAATAAATCCTGGCTGGAAATTCAGCACTACTGCTTTTTTCCACACCATTAGGTCACCGGAGCTAAATTTACAAATTTCATTTACAGCAAGGAACAAGCTGCTGTGTCTGAGCAGAAGATGCATCTCATAAATTAGATAGTTAATTAAAAGAGTCAAATGTGGCTGCTGACAGGTCATTGCTTGTATTTTTTCTATAAATGTCTAATTTTTTTAATCTTCATTTTTCTTTTTAAAATTCAGGTCCAAATACTGTAAATTAAAGTAAGCATCAGGCTTAAGCCACATCAGATCCACTGAAATCTCAGTTATATAAACATTTTAAGGTCATTCCCACAGTCACAGCTACTGAAAAAGCAGAGCTACAGTGCCTTGCAAAAGTATCCACACCCGTTGAACTTTTTTCACCTTCTGACCACATTACAACCACAATTTTCCTTCCACTTTATAACTCTGCACCACGTTGTTTGATTCTATCTCAATAAATAAGTGGCTCTAATGGGACAAATATGAAAAAGCTCAAAGAGTGGAACAACTTCATTTGGGCCTCATACAACCTAAAGAAAACAACAATGATCACGCACAAACAGAACTACTGATATCTACTGATTGTATACCAAACACTGAAGTGACAATGAAACAGTAAGGGGGAAGGCGTTGCTACAACTCTATGAGCGGCTGCAGTTGCTTCTAAGATCAGCTACTTGAAAGAGGAAGAGAGTGATGGACAGAGTCAACGGGAAGGCCTCTACAGTAGCACGGCCTCACCGATCACGTTGGAGCATGCTCAAAAGCCAAAATTAAAAATCATTTTAAAAAAGGAGAAAGCGAACAGGAAAGGATTAAAAGGCCTTTGTTAGGTTTTCATTCTGCTGGAATTGAGCGTGATGGGTGAAGGCGAGTGACTGCTGCAGAAAAGAGATGGAAAGGGGGGGAGGGGTATGCAGGGTTGGGTAACACTTGGCTGGAAACCTTGTCGTCCCAAACTGAAATCTTTGTGCTGAATGTTTCGCTTCTTTTGAAGCATGAGCTCTAATGAGAAATTTAGTGACGTAGGCGTCGTTGAGCTCAAGCGTTACCCATCCATGTGCACGGCGGCGCCTGTGCTGACCTGCGAGGTGTGTTCTGTGTCTGGGCAGATGGAGGAAGGGTGGGTAGGAGGTAGAGGGGAGGGCAATGGAGGGGTGGAAGGTGCGAGTTGCTCTATCTGGTCTCTCACCTGCTGCGGTGCACTGCTCAGGCCTCCCTGCCTGGAGGTTAGCTCAGCTGGGATTGGTAGGCTCCATGCCTCCTCAATAAGAGGGAGCATTTTACTTTTACCCTGTAGGCTACTGAGCTGGGGGTTACTCAACTGAGCCTAGGGGAATGGAAAACGACGTGAAAAATAAAATAAAATAAAAAAATAAATAAATGAATTTTAAAAAAATAAATAAATTAAAAAAAAAAGGACAAAGTTGTGATGACCTCAAAAACAAGGAATGATCAGAGCAATGGCAAATATAGATAGGTCTTTTTAACGATATCTGGCTGCATGGATCATCATCATGAATTAACCACACAAGAAAGTGCTTATATGACACAGAGCAACAGTCACAGATCAATTAAAACAAGCCGAGCTGCTTGTCTTAATGCGACATGATATTACGCTAGCAAACGTGGTGGAAATGTGACGTTCCTTCATGCACAGTCAAAGAAAAATGACACTCTTTGGACAAAAATAAGGATGGATATATGGGATATAGGGACTGTCAGAACCCCAACCGATTGTAAATGAGGGAAACTTTCTGTCTGCTACTTTATGTACCCCATCTGTCAGGGTCTTTAACAGAACTGTGCTAGAATCTGGTCTTTTTTCTTTTGAATCTGCCTTCAAATCCAAAATAAAACCCATGTAAATGTAACTCTGCTCATTGTTTTCAATAAATTAAACATAAAGACAACCTGTGTCTCCATTGGGTTAATTGGTCAATAAATGCATACAATTTTTTCCTGCAAAAATCGTATGCAGGAAACATGGGAACGTCTGGAAGAAAAATGATGATTGTTTTTAATAGGTCAGAATAAATCAGTCTCTGTTATAAAACCGTACCTCCCCCAGACTTGTACATCAATTTGAACTTGAGAAAAAACATCCAAGCAAATGCCATAGCTAGGACCACAACTGTTTGTGAGCATAAAGTTCCTCAGAAAACAAAATACCACAGCAGTTTTTAGCAGTCGTGTCCCACATCAGTATGAAACATGTGCGGATGTCTGTGAAATCCATCTAATTAGCCTCAGCTGCAACCGGTTTTTTTCCCTCTGTGTCTGAGCAAAATGATTTAGTATGTAGAACAGTGGCTACAGTTGCCAGTTGAATTTTTGTTTCATTCACATGTGGAAAATTGATTTGAAATTACTTTTCAAGTCTGAAAACAAGCCAGTGGTTTATAAATTGATCAAAAGAGTTTTTCAATTTAAAGTTTTTGTTACAAGCTGTACTGTGGTAAAAAAGAGACAGGCTGAGCTTGGGGAAGGGAACTTTTAAATACTACTGTAAGGTGCTGGTTTGTTAAATCTCAACAACGCTCCTCTCTGTTTTACACAATTATGTAAATCATCACATAATTCGTCACCTCAGGTTTTGATTAAAGTTTATGAAATGCTTTCCTTTTGTTCAGTAGAAAAAAATCTATTGCCAAACTTTTAAAAAATTAACAAAGGTGTCAATTAAAGCTACGTTTTATGGTTTTATTGGGAATAGAAATGTATTTTTAAACACTGTCCAACCCTAGAACAACTATTTCAGAGTTTTGAACTAAAATTGGTATGTAGGAACAATTTACAGGGGTTTTGTGGGGAAGCATTTGAAGGCAGCAAAGGACAGAAGGTTCTTACTTGAATTTAGTTTGTAAGAATGTCATGCACGAAGAGAATCTCTGAATCCCACAGTATCTTAAAGCCAGTTCCCTGGGAATACTATATAGAATACTTAAGATTTTTTCCCTACAAGGAAATTTTTTAAAAAAGGAGAAGAAATGGTAGTACAGAAGACACTGAAAGATCCCAAAGCTTTCACTCCCGGGCAAAATGAGGTTTGTTTCTTTCAGTAGCATGCATTGGCCTGAATCCTACTGCACTCAGAGCATCTCAAAGAAGTAATCAGCAGCCGGCGGATTGCATTGTTCCACAAAAATCCAGCTTAAGCCATCTTCCAAAGATATTGGGGGTAGGGAGGGGTCTCCCTGCCTTTAATTGCTCTTTCCACCCACCTGGAGACATTTGATGCGGTGGGTTAGCGCGGCGGTGTTGGTGCAGCCTTTGCTGCGCGTGGCGTTGATGTAGCACTTGATGGCATCGTGCGGCTGGTTGCAGGACTCGTACAGAGTGCCTAGGTCCATCCAGGCGGCGGCGTGGCTGTGGTCCAGCTGCACGGCGCAAATGTAGGCCTGCAGGGCGTCCATTGGCTGGTTCTGCTGCTGGTACAACACCCTGAGAGGGGTGCGTGTCACAAAGAGAGGAAAAGAAAGAGTTTAAATTTAAGAATAAAAACAAAAACTACCCTGATACACTTTGCTATTGTACACAGAACACACATTTACCCTATAGAGCACCAAGTATCCGCGCTGGCCTCCGATTTATCTATGGATTGCCGATAAGAGACGAAGGCATCCTGGACTTTGCCAATGCTAGCGTAGCACCTGCAAGTGCAAGAGAACGAAAAGTCGTTAGGGAACTTGACAACAGCTGAAATATAATTTAAGAATGGTTTCATCAAATGAAAAAATCCCGTTTGATGCAGCGTACCTTCCGAGGAAGTACCAAGACTGTCCGGAGTTGGGATCAGCTTCCACCGATTTCTGCAGACACTGGATGGCATAGCTGTTCCTACTGGCTTTGTCCCCCAGTTGTTCCACTGTGTGATGCATCCAGCCTGAGAAGAAGCCAAAAAGAAAAAAAACAGACTCCGTCAGAGATGTGTTTTTAATTGAAAACAATTCGTTCCATGACTAAATGGCAAAGAAGCTTACCCAACTGCTGCAGGGTGGTGGCCTTCACCTGAGCAGGGAGGTCCTCCGTCTGCAGGAGGGTCTCGTACGCCTCCTTGGAAGCCCCGAATCTCTTCTACAATAGTCAGTTGAGAATAAGCGGATTAGAAAGTTTTCATTTGTCTTTTTCGACCTTTTAGAATTAAGAACATATTAGAAAATGTGCAAGATGTGGTTAAAAGAAGCATTCCTAATGTGTAAATGTATATAATGGTCACATTAGATCATGACTGGATACAAAGACGACAAACCACAAAGCTTATTGCAAAGAAAGTTGAATGGAAGGAAAAAGTACACCAGCAACAGGGATAATTGCAGGGGTTAAAAGAAGCAATTTTAATGTATAAATGCCACATAAGACTGATGATTGGACATAAGGAAGGCAAGCAACAAAAGTAAGTTGCTAAAAAAGCTGACTGTTCACAGAGCATATTTAGAGAAGGTTGAATGGAAGGAAAAAGCGTCCAAGAAGGAATAACTGCAGTCGTCAAAAGAAGCATTTTTAGTGCATTTGTAATGGTCATAAATATTCTACTTGGACAAAAGGAGAGTTTAAAAAAAAATTGGTTGTCCAAAGAGCATACTCAGAGAAAGTTGAGAGGGAGAAAAAAAGTGCACCAGCAAAATCAGAGAGGATTGTCAAGCCAAATCCATTCACAAGGATTTAACTCAGACTGGAGTCAGCGCAATTGAGAGCCACTGATGGGCTACAAATGTCCCAAAATATCCCATTCTTAAAGCGACAGCCGTTGTGCTTTGTTCATATTTAGTCACATTTGCAGGTAAACATTCATGAAGCGGGACAGAAACCCGAGGTGTGTGTTACACTCACACACGCGGCTGAATCTGACCACATTAGCTGCAGCGTGCTGCTGCTCCCAGCTCAGAACTACTGTACCTCTTCGCTGCAACCCACATAAAGAGACAGAGACGCCACCAGCATACCGAAGAAGGCAAGACAGACTTTGCTGTTTCCGTGGCAACCCCTGATGATCAGCTAATCTTCTACTCCCCTCCCGCGCGCAAAACCCCTCCTCCCTACCCAATCTCCCCATCCATCAGCGCCTAGTTTATGATGCAAGAAAAACAGGGCTTTCCCCGTTATTGAGATGCTCACATATACATTTCTATTACTAATAGATAGGATGCTTTTCACACAAATCAAAAAAGTAATAATAACCCCCCCCACACACACACATTCCTGTACCCTTGAGAGCAAGGACAACGGATGAACAAGTTCATAAAAACAGACGAAAATAAAACCAAAAACTTACCTGAATCTCATACAGATGAGCAATGTGGAACTGGACTGTAAAAGGACAGAAGAAGAAGAAACAGGTTAGGCAGAAGTTAATTGAACATTCCTCCCCCTATCAGCTAGTAATCCTCATTTATCTTCTAAAGTCTTTGGAAAGTAGTGCAGCAGCGTCAGGAGAACCTAAGACAGGAGCGAATAGGTAGCCGTGATCCTGGCGGCACCTCTCTTTGTCTGGAGCGCTGCAGTGTCTGATCTAAGCTGCCTGAGTGACTCTCAGCAGATGGAGGGGAGAGAGGGAGTTGAGGAGAGAAAGTGGGGGAAGGTGGAGGGGGATGCGGGGAGAGATCGGGGCTGCCCTTGATATTTTCTGTCTGCGTGTGTGTGTGTGTGTGTGTGTGTGTGTGTGTGTGTGTGCGTGCGTGCGTGTGTGAGAAGAGGATGAGGAGGGGAGGACACGCCGAGGCAAAAAAAAAAAAAAAAAATCTGGGAGGAAAGGAATGCTGCCGTTGTCAAGGTAACAGGTGCTAAGGTGGAGCTGCATTTTAAGTCATGGCTTGACTTAAACAGTACAACAACTTACACAGAATATATGTAAATAAAAATCTTGGTGGCTTACTTTCAGCTTTGGACAAAGTGCAGGGGTTGGAGTCAATCAAAGCCAGCTGAAAATGCTGCAAAAAAAATAAAAAATTGAACCAAACGGTAGAAATGAGTCAAATTTTAATTAAACACAAGCAGACCGTTCTGGTTTCTGCGTACCTTTAGGCTCGACTCGTAGTCTGTGTTGACTTTGAACATCAGGCCCAGGCGGAGGTGGATCTCCTTGGCCCGGGAGAATCCTGGATCAATGTACAGCACCTCCTGGAATGCTTTGATCGCCCTGCAGAAGGAACCAAGACGACATGAGGAGGAAGAGATCGACAGAGCGGGGAGCAAAACACTGCAGCGCATCCCGAAGGAGCGCCGTCTAGACTTGAATGCTAAGCGCGTTTCCTCGACAACGGCCTCCGATGCGGGCGTAAATTCTGACTAGGCTAATACAACTTTCTCCCAAAAACATTTAGTAATTTAAACTACTCCCAGTCAAGTTTCTTGAAGTGTTCAGTTTGAATGATGCTAAAATATTTATGAGGGGAAAAAAACAGCTGGACGGTTTAAAGCATGCAAGAAATATCTGACACGAGATACATTTTTGTACTTGCTCAAAGAGGAAACTGTTTATTTGAAACAGATTTAATGCTCTTAATGCAATACTCTATATTTATTAATAGTAAATTTTGCTGCATTTATACGACCAGGAGGCTGTCGAATTTGCAGAAATGCGACAAACAGAGATGGGACTCACCACTGAAAGGCGTTATAGTGGAAGTAGACCATTCCCAGGCCATACAGAAACGCAGCATTCTGGATAAGAGGGAGAGATTATTTGAAATTAAAACACACAACTTTACCACTTCATTTCTACCCGAACAAAAAAAATTAAAAGAAAGAAAAAAAAACAAGGTTTAAAATGGTGTGAAAAACTACAGACTTTGTCACTTTTAGCAGGTAAACTGAGGTTACCTGCTAATGTTTATTACTTATTATAGTAAACAAACAAACAAAAAAAAAAAAAACACACACACAAAAAAAGCGGTTAATTCATTACTAGCATTTAGTAAACCACAGAAGTTCACAGCCAGGTGCTCAGAATGACTGACATGAAACCTGAAACCGAATCTCACGGCAACATCTAACCCAAATGAGACCAGAAAGGCTTCCTGTGAAGGAGCGAGTGCAGGCGTGGGCGGGGAAGCGGCGTGAATGCGTGTGCGAAAATAAGTGTTAAAAAAAAATAAGAAAAAAATATGAAAGAAACCCAAAGCCTTACCTTCCAGTAGTCTGATTGTAAACTGTAGTACCTCTGGTATGCTGATAATGCTGGAATGAACAGAGAAATGTGAGAAATTTGAAAAAACAAAAATATTAATAATGAAAAAAAGACCGAATGCTAGACCCTGCATGTTTTCCTTCCACTCAACTTTCAATTAAAATGCTTATAAAGACTCAAAAATTGCTAGATTCTTCCCCAACAACTTTTTGTGGTCAACTGATACAGCAAAACATTTTTGTTTGCTTTATGTGTATTTGTTATTAGCAAAAAGTCACAATCATCAAATTTTCTCAAAATAGAAGTTTAAGATGTATGAGCCTGCATGTGATCCATTCAGACAACACAAAAGTTTCACTATTTGAACTGAATTAGTGAGAATAAAATGATATTTCTAGTCACTGAAAGGAAGGCTCACCTTTTGGATAATCCTCCAAGAGGAGGTTGAAGTGGCCAAGCTGGCAGAAGACCTCAGGCTCCACTTTCCCCTCGGCTTTCAGGATGAGCGAATCGTAGCAGCGGACAGCCTGGGAACACCAGGAATAAACTCAAGTTAAACCTTTCTGTTGTAATTTTAGCTATTAGCTGTTTTCCAATAGCATAATGCGTATAAAACACATACTTTTCACTAAAAACAAAGACTTATGAGTGCTTTCTGATTACATAAAAAGTCACCAACTCTATTACCAACAGAATTAACTGATGCACAGTGGATAAGTACGAGTGATAAATGTTTTGTTAAATAGAGGAAGGTTGGTATGAAATGGCGAAAATGTCAAAAAGTTAAACTGACATTTGAATTTAAAATTAACAGGCTGAAATTATGAGTGAAGTTGATGTTTGGTTTATATGTGGGAGTAGAAAATGTCTAACATTAGGGAAGTTGTGTAACAGACAGGAAGTGAACGGAACTACATTCGATAAATAAAACAGACTAAAAACTCTGTTCTGTTGCAAATTATTTAAACTGCAAGATTTTTTTGATGTCTGGTTTAATGTAGAATACATTTATATTTTTCAGGATTGACCATTTCAGAAACTTTATTTTCTTGCCTTCATTTAATAAATACTGTGTTTCTGTAATAGCAGAGCACACTATGGAAGCTACTCAACATACTTAAAGAACATTATTGGAACATGCAAAATAATATTGTGCCTCTCTAAAATGAGAGAGGCACAACTGTCTGAAACAACAAAAATAATTGTTGGTTGTTTCAGACTTAACTGATAAAATCTCCTCATGTTAGGGTACAAAAAAAATTCTGTCATTGAAAAAAAACAACATAATCATAGCTAAATCTGCGATACAAAGGAAATCACATGAAATTGACTTGCAGCTGGGATTATAGCTGGAGAACATTAAATAAAGTAGTTTACTCAAATAAATCACGTAAAAGCATAATTTTTTTAAACCCAGACAATTGCTCTGTGATTCAATTGAAGCCTGACGTCTTGTTTTTAACAAAATGTGAAGAAAAATAAAGTAAAGGCGAGAGGAGATCAAACTTAAAAGAAAAAGAAAATAAAAATCGTTTCTAAGGAAGGTGATATGTGATGCTTTGCAGGGAGAGTCGAGGTAAGCCATTAGGCTTTGAATGGAAACAACCTTGGGACAACTCACACAGATGGATGATTGCTTGACTTTACGAAATAAAAAGCTGCTACTTCTGACAGAAGCTTATGTAACCAAACACATTCAGTTTGAATAGAGGCATCAGACGTAAAAAGAATATAAAGAAAATAATAAAATTAAGGAGTGTGGGATAAAATGTGAGTGAATCTGAAATATGATTTTTGCTGGCAGTAGAAATAAACCGGTCTGATTTTTCACATTTGATTCCGATTCTTGTTTTCATCTGGATTCCAGTAATAAGTTTTCAACTATTGTTATGAATATTATGCGAGAATAAATACAAGCCAGACAATATTTTATAAATTTATGTTTCCTCCCACTTTGACTTGGAGATTAGAGCTGCAAAACATGACTTAACAATGCAACAGCACCACTCTTGTAGAGTATTGCAAAGGCAATATTGATTAAGCCACATTTCCTTGACACTTAATTTTACCAGATTTTCCTTCCACCCAACCTTCCATTGATATGCCAGAATCCAGCACTCTGAATTGCCAACTTCCTTAGGAATTATTTTTGTAGCTTGTCAGTGACTTCTGGACAACTCAAGTAAAACAACTCTTTCTGAAGATGGTGTTTTAATGCAGTAAGAGCAGACATTGATGAGAGGGGAAAAAAACAAAACAAAACACTTGAGATATCTTTAATATGTCCCTTTCACAATCATAGAACTGATCCAGTTCTTTCCGGTACCAAGATGGGAAATTATAACATATGAAAACCCAGACATCCCCCTACCCCACCCCCAAAAAAAAGAAAGAAAAAAAACAACAACTAAGAAACAAAAACTAATTGTCTCGCAACTTACAGTATAGCTATTAGTTACTGTGAGTTAGCGTCAGTGCCAGCTAGTCACCAGTGATAGTGACCTAGTTCTGTCTGCAGCATTGAACCCAGTCTTATCTGCACACAGTGCAGAGGCCCGACCACTGCAAAGAGCCAGACAGGGCTGTCAAAAACTGAAACACCGAGTGGGAGTGGAGTCATAAAAAAAAAAAAAAAGTATAACAATAAGGTCAAGTGGTGAGTGTTTATGTTCGTCTACAAACTGGGTTTGGTTTAACACAAATGGACAATGTGGTTTAACTGCTTTTATTAAAAAAAAATAAAAAATAAATACTGGGTTTGGTTTAACACAAATGGACAATGTGGTTTAATTGCTTTTATTAAAAAAAACAAAAAAACAGAAAGGTGACAACTGTTTCCACAACCCATTAGAAACATTTACAATAAATTGTTTCTTTTAAATTTTTCCCTCAATGGAATTTGAAAGAAAAAACAAAAATGCTGCAGGTTTTTTTGGCAGCATTTTTAAATCTAACAATGTAATCTTCCTAGAAGTGAAAACTGATCCTACAGTAATGAAAATGACATCAAAAAAGAAATAGGGACGTATCCGTACATTCATTTAACAATTTTAAACCTAATATTTTCTGTAAAGCCCTTTTAATTCAGCATCCAAATGAATACAGCGTTGTTTTAAAAGCGCACGACACTTACTAAGGCGCTGAAATCAACATCCGCCGTGCAACTTTAAAAAGCAAACAACATATGCAAACAAAAGAGCTTTCAGGACCATTTCTCGTTTAGCTATTGTGACGATGGGGGATTAAAGGTGGACTGAATCAAAGCTGTATATCAGTGTTTTTAAACAGTAAAATGGTTTGTAGATCACTCTGTAGGAAACATAATCACTCATCTAAAATGGAGGCAAGCTGGATGTAAACATTATATGGAGAAAAGTAGGCTAAAGTGCAAACCAAGCTTCCTGTAGTATTCAAACAGCCCCAAAAACCATCACAGTGATTATAGTAGCAGATGTGTGACCACACCGGTACTATGTAGATGCAGGTGTGCTTCAATGGTGCATTCAAGTACAACCTGCGTTCAAAAATGACACCGACTACTTAGGAGTTTTAAATTTTGTACAACGGTTTTAATAAGCAATAAAAAAAAATAAAAAAAATCTCTGACTAAATCTCTAATCAATTCTATATGGCTCACTTTCTGGAATGCTCCAAAATGTAAATAAAAATCACCCGCCTGTCAGAAAATATTAACATTCACTGTTCACGGTCGAGCAAATATATCCTTGGAAATGTGTCCAAAATACACCAAAATGTGATTTTTAAAACTGTTTTTTGAGCATTGTTACGCTCAAAGAAAGAAAGAACGCAAGGAAGGAGATAGGGAAGGAAAGATACCAAGAAGAGAGATAGGAGACAAGGAAGGACATAAAAAGGAAGAACAGAATCAAAGAGGAAAGAGCAATTTTTAGATAGTGAGGCAGGTCAAGTCTGGCAATACAAATACTTCTCTTTTTGACCAGACTACATTATTTTAATGCATTTTTCAATCAAATTGGAGTAATTATAACAAACAGCGTTGTTTTAATTACTCCCAAAGATCCACTTTGCTTGTTTTGGGCTTAGCCGCCTCTTTTCTCTCGCGAGAATTGCAACACTGGCACTTGTCCCTTTTACTGCTTCTGTGCAGATAGAGGTAAAGGAGCGGTTCCACTTCCTAGTAGGTATCCCACACCACCTAGCGAGCGGATTCATTGAAGGCCTCCCCAAATTATCACTTGTCAACAGCTCCACCTTTTTTTTGGACAAACTTATCACACAGTCACAAAGACTGAGGAGTTCATACACGCCAGTGCGTTGTTGTATTGTGTTACGCACAGGTAGACTGGTGAAAGCACATGCATAAACTGTAAACAAAGGACCCTGACACCATCTTGGTCGACGAGTGGGCCACGCATTCACAGTGCGCCAAGACCGCCGAGGAAACCCAACACACCGCTAGGCAGCACGTAAACGGTTCGGAGCGCAGCGTTCACATACAATTTGTTGTAAAGCTATCGGTGTCGTTCCGCCATCTTGGACAGGCAACCAGCCATTAACGTCACTTGAAACGGCGGTCAGATGGTTCCTACTTACTTCACGCAAGCACTCATCCAAACTCAGTTTAGAATATAAATGAATGTATTCATCCCATCAGCTGCAAGCTAAACAAAAAATCCCGAAGGAAGTGGTCCGATACGAGCTAACCACAACTAAACATCAATTGCTGTGGTTATATTATTCCCATCGTAGTTTATTTGGGTATTATTAGAGGGGGGCATCTACGGCATGCAGCTAAAAAAAACTGACATTTACTTCTCATTCAAGCTACAGGCTTGCAGGACTGAAAACCATAACTACGCTGTGCACAAGTGCACACAGATAAGATCCTTGGAAGGGCGGTTGCCTCAAACTAACATATGCTAACGCTAACTAGCAGGGTAAATCGGAAGAACGAATGCTCTTGCTGGTAACACAAGCCAGCCAGTAGTCACAACATGTACCCGCAGGTGCAGGGTCGCTCATCGGATGAGAGTAGCTGAGCTAACTGGCTAAAAGAGGTGCTGCGGCTAACTGGCCTTGGTTTTTCTACAGAGTGGGCCACTTGTATTCGGCCTAGCCCGAGAGATTAGGAGTGAATTTTCAAGCACTGCACTGTGGTTTGTATTCTTAAACCAGTTCTGTGAATATGAACACAGCTTGGTAATGCAATGCATCCAATTAGACGAGCTACCTTCATCAACAGGGCCTTCGTTCTGGCGCCATCTTCATGAAGCTTCTGAAATCCAAACAGTGAGCTGCAAAGCAAGAAGACAACATAGGCGGCTCAGTATCACTTGCAGGGCGGTTCAGGGACATTTAAAACACGCAATGGAGAAAAGCGATTAATTTTGCGTGTCTGAGCATTAATGCGAGTGCGCGGAGTTGATATTCCGGACCTGTCGATCCCGGCCAGAGTCTCCCTCTCCTGGGCTGTCAGTGTCGGAAAGTCCTCCTCTGTTTCACTCGCTTTTCCCGCCGCCATTTTCTTTCCCTCATCACCAGCAGAAGAAGCCGAGCCGAGACTCCGAGCAGCAGCGCAGGCGGCGGCGGCGACGGAGACGCCGCACGACTGCATGGGACGAACGCAGTGCTCCGCCGAGTCAAAGGAAGGAAGCCGAAGACAACAAAATGATCAAAAACTTTTCCCCAGGATGATAAGATGCTGTTCGGTGTAGTAAATCCTGTCGGGGGGGCACAAAAGCGCTCTCCGGGTATCTCCTCACATTTTTCATCACAAAGTAATATTATCCCGTTGTTGCGATGCACGTAACTGAGTGCAGTATCCAAGATGTGGGTATTTCACCATAAAACGCGTTTCGGCCGCGAAGATAAAGTTGTTATAATTGTGAAACCCAAGCGAACCCACGCGCCGTTCTAGCCCCGCCCTCTCTTCCCATTTCATCCAATAGTAGCGCCCATTTCCTACCATATGACTTCTCTGATATACCATTCTTTTTTGATTTAATGTAAATTTGTCCCTGAAAATCGCAAATAATTAATACCACTACGATAGATAGATAGATAGATAGATAGATAGATAGATAGATAGATAGATAGATAGATAGATAGATGATTCTACATTTTCATCTGATAGAATATTTTTAATGGATATAGAGACAATTATTTACATTCTTTTTGTCCTTTGCAATTATCTGGGATGTGTGTTATGTAAATTATACCTTCATTGGTTGCAGTTCCTGATGTTACTTTTTTTAAAGGAAAAGCTTAAATAAATGTTGCCCTTCAATATGCAGTTGCTTTAATATGTATTTTCATTCATGGCGTTTGGTTTATTTATTTTTTTATTAGGAGGCACGGGTTAATGCTTTTTAAACCAACCACTACGGAAGTGTGATAGTCTTTTTTGTCTTTAGTTTATGTCTTCTTGTGTTCTTAAATAAATAACTATTTATTTATTATTTCGTTCATAAAGTTCAGTACAGTCAACGCAGTTTGCAAACAATTTCCTAAACCACTCAACGTAAATAAATGACAGCTTTTTTTTTTTTTTTTTACCGCGTGACGTATGAAGTCGTCATGATATGGGCGTGGCTTAGAATTGTCAACATCCCGGTGACATAACTAGTATCTCCAAAATGGCGACGGGGGACCACAGAGAAGGTTAGCAACTGTTCTTGTTGGGATTACTGTCAGTACTAAACGATTTTTCTTATTCTTTTTCTATGAAAACCTAGTGTTGGAAATGGAATATATCTTTCAAACACAGTGAAAACAAACCCGTATCACACCGGGAGCTATTCGCTATATACCTAGCTAATATTAGCTACCCCTAATAATAATTTAAAAAAAAACGTATGAACCGAGCACTTGAGTTTAGGGTCAGTAACATCCTAAAATATACATTTCATGTGGTTAATAACACAGTAGGACAGGACGACCCAGAGAGCGAAGACGAGGTCTATGAGGTGGTGGACCTCACAGAGTACGCCCGGAGGCACCAGTGGTGGAGCCGGGTGTTTGGGAACAACTCTGGGCCGATTGCTGAGAAATATTCCGTGGCCACCCAGATCATGATGGGAGGGGTTACTGGCTGGTAAGGACATTGTGGATCGACTAAAACAGAATCTCTATGCAGTTATTTCCCCATTAATTAAACGATTAAGTCGACGATAATATCAGTTTAAATGTTCTGAATTCGGCATACAATGCCTTGCAAAAAGTTCTTCTACAAATTGAAAATTTCATGCGATATACAAAGTAGGATGCAATCTTAAATTTGAAGAAAAAAGAACGTGTAGTTTTTCTGTATTTAAAACCAGTGCCTCTTATTCTGTTGCATGTCAATAAAATACAGTTTGTACTGAACAGAAAGTTTGAGCTGCTTTATGTTGGTCTATTACATCAAATTCTAATAAACTCTAGTCAAACTTGTTGTCACATGACAAAATATGGAGACTCAGAAAATGACTGCTCCTGCAAAGGGCTGTATTTTGGCTTTTGCTATTTGAGAACCAATCCTCTTTATCTTATCAACCTGTCCAGGTGTGCTGGCTACGTTTTCCAAAGAGTCGGGAAGATAGCGGCGACTGCCATTGGTGGAGGATTCCTTCTTTTACAGGTAAAGGCATGGAAGCAATGAGCTTATGCTGCCCTGAAATAAAAAAACAAAAACGTTGCGGCATCCTTTGGAATACTTAAATAAAAAGTGAAGAGGCCAGCTGCACAGCATACTGCTGGACTGCTTAACAGCAGAAAGAGGAGCTTTGTATGTGCTGGCTCTGGGTGGACATGAGCCATCTGGGTGCATACACAGAATTGCATTCATATCTTTTTTCTGTCTGTTTAGGCAATTTCTGTTATATTTCACATTGAGATTAACATGTGGTTATGATTTATTCCTCCTGCAGATTGCTAACCATAGTGGTTACGTGCAGGTGGACTGGAAAAAGGTGGAGAAGGACGTAAACAAAGCAAAAAAGCACCTGAAGAAGAAGGCAAACAAAGCAGCCCCTGAAATAAACACATTCATTGAGGAGGTAAAGGTACCTGGAACAAAGCTTGCTCTTTTTTAACCCCTTTTATTTAAATTCAATCTTGCTGATGTTATTTGTCCTTTTCTAAGTTTGTCATTACAATAAGAATTAAATGTGGTGTTGATCTGAAACAAACCAGTGCCCTCTAGTGTTAGGTTAGAACAGCTACATCAAAATGTTTCCTGATTCAGAGTTTTCTTTTTTGCCTCATTCTCCTGCAGGCCACAGATTTTATAAAGAGGAACATCGTCCTGTCCAGCGGGTTTGTCGGTGGCTTCTTTTTGGGACTGGCATCTTAAAGCTGCAGCTCACACATTACCATCCCCCCTACTGTGAATCTCATCACTACATTTATCTCCGTAATTTACCTCTTTGCCCCATGCGTCTCCTGATTTATCACATATTGAAGTGAGAGTAGGGGTTCTGTTAAATATGTAAGCATGATCTGTTGTGACAGTGGCTCTCTTGCTTTATCCAAGTGTTTTCTTTTCTTTTAGATTCTGAAATTGACCGCTGTGGGTATCATTGTAAATATTTCAATTCTCATTAGAACTGTACATATTTCATACACTAGGAGTGTCCAAACTCTCAACTAATCCCAAGACTTTACTTTTTTATGTTGCTGGAATATTAGAAAAGTTAGTTTATATTAGAAAAGTTAGTTTTCTCAAAGATTTGTGCATTTTTGATCATTATTTTTACACGATCAAAATGCTTTTTAAATGACTGGATGGTCATTGGCTGAGCTGTAATTATGACCAGACTATAGGTCAAAAACAAAATGAAAGTGTCTGGTTACTCAAAAGCAGCAACTTTGGACTCATAAGCCTCTTATTGTAGTGGTTGTGAGTCCCTTAGGGTATGTGTAGGAGTAACAGCGATGTTACATTAGTTATAGCAGTCAAACTCTACTCTTAAGTTGCTTGAATTTTATTTTTGCCTTTTTTGTATAAGTGCAATAAGCTATATCATTATTTGTTCTTGAAGATGTTGCTACATCTTCAACAGGTGTTTTTGCTGTTTGTTTTTATTTGACATGATTTTGATAATCCTGTTTGCGTTTCATTTGTCTCTTTTTGGAATAAATATGCTTGAATTTGTTGAAATTCACAGTTTTCTTAAAGTTTGCTCTTTGATCAGGATATTTATTTATGGCTCTCACTAGAAAACATTTGATAAGTAGAAAAAAAAACATGCTCATATATTATTTCAAAGTTCATCATCACACAACTATTATGACCTATAGAAAATACCTTGAAAAATCTAATAATACATGGCTCCTCTTCAGAGAGAGTTAAGTTCTAGTCACAAGTTAAACTCAACATGTATGTGTTTCATTTTAGATTTGTAAGTTATTTTAACATAGTAAAATGATTTTAGTGTGTTATTTTAGAACTTATGGACACACAAACAGATGGAGAAAAAATGGGGGGGGATGGATGGACAAGATGAAGTGATGACAAAAAAAAAAGATTTAAACCTGAAGAAATGAAGTTTGAAAATGTTGACTTTTTGCTACGCTTATTTTTCTAAACATGTCAAAATTATACATTTCAGGGGCGTACTGTGGTGGCACAGGGGTTTAACACGCCCCACGCTTGGAGGCCCTAGTCCTCGACGCGGACGTCGCGGGTTCGACTCCCGGCGACCTTTGCCGCATGTCTTCCCCCCTCTCCTTCCCCCTTCCTGTCAGCCTACTGTCGTGGGCCACTAGTGCCGCAAAAAAACTCTTGGGAGAAAAAAATGATAAAAAAAAAAAAAAAAGATTATACATTTCATATTCTGTACAAAATGAAACAAAATAATTTTTGCTTTTATTCATAGAGTCACAAATAAAGTAGAATATTCACTGTATTTACAAAAAGATGTGAAACTGAGGGAAGTGTGTATTTGAAACACCAGTAAGGTTCAGCATCACTCGTCATAATTGTGAACAAACTGAATTTCTCTGAAGGTGAGTCCAAAAAAAAAAAAAAGAATGTCTGGTTTCACTTACGTTTGTATTAAAGCAGAAACTAAAAAACAAACCTACAGTTTGTGTTTTCTGATGCCTGGTCAGTGTCACAGCTAGATGGGCATTTTCAGGAGGGCACATTCAGTGAGCAGGCTGAAGATGCTGATTAGATATCTGCTACTGGAAATCTGAAATGAAAGAAAACATTTGTTTCAAAAAGTGTAGCACATGTATATTGCAAGTCAGGATGCCAGAAATTGGTAGTGGCAAAAAATACGTACTGAACATGTCAATGTTTTTCCTATCATTAATTAAATAGAGGTACCAATATGAAATTTTCACGAGGTGTAACGAGTCAAGAAATCCAGAACAAATGCAAATTAAATTATGCGTAATAAAGGGAACAAATATTCCATTAATTAGCTGAGAAATGGGAGAGAAAGCCAAGAAACCAGTTGAAATCTATCATTTTTTAGAGAGAAATCCTGCTTCAACCACTGCACATATACACACTGTCAATACAGTACCTTTATCTTGCCATTGAGTTTGGCTGATCCCAGTGCAGAAGACACTTGGTTCAGTTCCCCAGCTGAAAGGTCCACCCTGAAGTGTCTGTAAAAGTGGCTCATGAGTCCCTGCATGAACCTCATCACCTCCGAGAAGTCGATACACACTTCATCCTCCGCCTCCCTGCTCCTCTCCGCTGAACTCTCCCTCGTGCTTCTCCACAGGTCCAGCACGTCGTCAGAGTCCACCGTGTAAGTCACCTGTAGCGGTGGCACGACTGGGAGAGTCCAAATCATTTTCAAATTCTGGATGTTGGTTTCCATGTGGCAGTTGGTCCATAAAGCAGCAAGCCACTGCAGAGTGGTTTGGCTGATGTCCAGACGGCCAAAGCAGCAGTCAAAGGTCCTCTGTAACCAAGACTTAACCAAAGAAGACAGACCCTCGGCCCCTTTGCTGCAAAAGAGAGGTAGGCAGGTAAAATCCTTTGGAAGCGACTGAAGGTATTCAGGGTTACCGTTGATGCAGGACAACCACCCACTCCAAACCGTCTTTGGTGGATCTTCCTGCCTTGCAAACATTGGCTTTGATTGTATCTTTAAAAGAAAAAGAGAAAAGATGATGAAATGCAACCGAAAACGGCTGGAAAACCATCCAAGTCTGAATCCTGTCACTACCTGGATGAGGACAGCCTCAGGGTCATCGCTCGTCTCTGCCAGCCCCTGCAGCACGGAGAAGGAGACTTTGAAGGTGTTCTGCAGCCCCCCCACCTCCACTACCAGGCCCTGCTGCTTTTCTGCAGCAATGAATGCAGAGAGCTGCTGGGAATAGATCTTCAGCTGGGTGTGTCTGAACTGGTAGAGAGGAGTGACGTACGACAGCTGCCACTCCGTTTTCACCAGCAACGCCAGGTGCTCTGGGTTCACTTTTTCCTTTGAAATCAATAAAATATGGTCATCACTCCATGACTTTCGAAACAAACAGAGCCATCCAACGAAGTGAAATCCAGGTGCAACTCACAGTGATGTTTTGGGACCTTGGAGCTTTCCTGCTGGTGTTCATTCTTCGTGCTGTCAGCGCCGGTGACAGGCCAAGCCCTGATGCAATGCCGAAGCAGGTGCGGATTGACCGCCGGTAGCTCTGACTTTTGCTCCTCCTCTTTATAACACCACTGTGAGGAGTCCTCCCTGCACTGAAGAGCAAAAACAGATGCAGGACACTGAGGGGTTATTTTATTTTTTTCAAAGAACAGAGACTTTACAGACAGATAAAACATCTTGCTAATTCACACTTTGGGTAGTAAGATGTTCTTTGTGCACACTTGAATTCTTTTAATTACTTTGGAAGTCAGCAAGCTTCTGGCTTAATTCTGACAACTGCTCTTGGCAGATTAGGTAGATCATAGATCATACTGTCTGGTGGGGGGAGGGGAAAAGCAAATCAAATGAATTTAATCAAGACAATTTACCAGCTTTCCACTAAATTTAAGGTCCATTCCACTCTCAGATTATGTGTGATCACTTTGCCTCTGAACAATTTGTCATTCCCAACTGATTACAGGCCTAGTAGTATATTAAAATTCTACATTTGAATAAATGTTTGCATTACTTTGCATTTACCCAAAACAAGTAATTTTAGTGATTATAATTGCCCTTTAACAGGAAATTTAAGTCGGATTTAATGCCACAGCACAAAAAATTGTTTTGTTTTTGTTTTTACAGTGGATGTAATTATACGGTTTAACTATATAATGACCCTATGTTATCTCGACTTTTGTAGAATTTGAGAAATCCACAATTAAAACTTCTGCACAAAAAACGCGCACGGTGACAGCTAATAAAACTATGCCAACAGTGCATAGATGAAAACGTCTGACAACTGTCTGTAGAAGTCATAGCTCTCCCAGAGTCTTATCGGAAAATTATGTTATAAATATTTGAGGAAAAAAAAGTCCTAGTTAAAATGATTCTGCTCCGACATAAAATATTGTCGCCCAAAGCAAATGAAAGCGAGAATAAAGTGATGTGAAAACCCAATCTGTTATCGTACTCTGTTGGATTTAAATGATAGTCAACGAAGATTAATAAAAGACACCCAAAACATTCCAAAGAGCACCTCAAGCAAAATAAGTGGTGAGCTAATAAGCTAGCTGGACGCCCCCTGTCCAGCTAGCTGACATGGTAGCTCCCCCCCTTTCCCACAGAGAAAGCTGTAAAAAACAACAGGTTTAATGTCGTTTGCTAAGTTAGTACCACCAGTAAAAAGTGCAGATATTACTGAAAAACTGTACCTTTCACGAGACCCCTCCATGCTCTGTTTACCGACCAAAGCTCAGAGGTAAATAACGAACAGTAACAAAAACAGGAATCTAATCTTTGTCTTCTTCTACTACTTTTTTATGGCGGTTGGCAAGCAACGTATTGACGTGCACCGGAAACAAATTTTGAACAACGCGCGGTCTTCGTCTTCTTCTTCTTCGTCTTCCAGCATTCCAGCGGTTCGCATTCAGGTTACAGGCGTATTACTGCCCTCTACTGCTCAGTTGGTACCACTACGTTTGCAATGCCGTTCAAAATCACAACTTCTCCTTTAACTTTTTACATTGTCACACTACAATAAAAGTAGGTAGAACAGAAGACTAGCAAGATGTGCTCAAGTAAGGGCTGCACTACTTCAAAATATTTTAAACTAAGTAAAAGTAACAAGTAAGCCGTTCAAAAAACTAAACCTGGCAAAAAACAATAAATCAACAACAAAAAAACAATTTCTTGAATATAATGTGACGAAAATGGGAATATTTAGGGATTGAATCAGTCGGGCACAACTTCACAGCTAGAATTTATTCAAATAGTTGACCAAAAAGATCATCTGCTTCTTGCAAGAAAAACATTAAATGTTAGAGTGTAGGTACTTGTATTCCTTTAAGTTTATTATAATCTAGGGGTTCTCCATCTTTGCGCCTGTATGTGAATTGCCATGTGTGCATATTTTATAGCTCCCTTTCACATGAAACCATGTTACCATAGAAACAGGGCTCTTTTCTTTTTTCCCCTCTATGCCTGTTCTCATTCTTCATCTTTCTTTACACTTTATTTTGATTCTCATGCATCTACTTTGGCTGTACTTATTGTTTCTGGTCCCACATATGCACTGTTCATGTGTTTGTGTATTTCTATGTTTTCTGACTGACTGAGCATTGAATGGAGGGATATTGAGCAGCAGATAGCATGATGACCACATCAACAGCCAATCAAATGGTTTGTACAAGCTGGTAGGTTCAACCAATGGAGGAAGCCTGAAGAGGATGTGTGAGGAGGGATGCAGCAGTGTGGAAACTGCAGGACATACTCCAAATACACAGCACCATCTAGTGGCAACTAATGTCCTTGTTCATTCCCATCTGTGTCTCTCAAAAACAATAAAGAGCCAGGCTGTTTTGATGAGCCCCAGTACTTTTAGAAAATGTCCTGCGGACTTATGACACAAAACATTTACTTCATGGAAGATTTCTTGGAGTTACATTTAGAGTAACACTAAAAGCACTTAAGAAAAGAAACATTACACAGTTAGGTCATGTTTATTTGTATAGACATTTCAGCAATAAGACAGTTGAAAGTGCTTTAAATTATAAAACCAATCTATCCACCTGCTTGTCCACTGTCTTCTTTTTGCAGGTCAAAGAGTCTATAAAAATATCTGAAGTAAATTGACAATAAATAGTTGTATTTCTACTTTCATAACAGTAAACAAAACATTCCCATGAGTCTTATTCAGTGCAGGCTTTCCAAAAAGGCCCTAAAAACAATCCAGCATCTCGTATCGGGGCGTAAGAATAAGGAATACATGGAATGCTTTAACCAAGTACTGTGTACAGAAAAAAAATCTGTGCAGAATATTAGCTGGAGACCCCTACAATCCTTTTGGAATTTTTGCTTTTTTTAATTTTAATACATTTGCAAAACAATCCACAAAAAAAAAAAAAATTCTTATAAAGTGGTATTTGCGTGTAGAATTTTGAGAAAAGAGACATTTCGGGGGAATGAATAACTCTGATTTTAATCCTTAAGGAAATTTGTGGGTATGTTTTCTCTCTCATTATCATGGCAAATAGAAATAATTTTGGTAATTCTGACTTAAAACAAGAGAAATTTGCTCTCTTTTAACTTCAGACAGTGAGGGGGAAAAAAAGGAGCATGTCTTTTTATTTGGTGTATGCACACTTCTGGTTTCCACTATATTGGTATGCTAATGGAAGCAACAAATATTTTTATTTTACTTAATTGCAGACCCCTGTTGTAGAAGATGTCAGGTTTCATAGAGATGTCCGTGACACTGATTGGGCCCCGCTACCCCCAGTATTGGAAACCTCCGTTTTGAGGCATGTCCCTGATGAATTTGGGAATCACTGACATTTCTGCTTATACCTCATTTTAGTCCAAGTGCAGACAATATCCGTTTAATTATTCAGCAAGTAGCCATAATGTGTGGAAATGGCTGTGATTGACAGAAAATATAATTACGAGCGTAACACGGAGTCTGTTAAAATGATGGTGATAAGAAGGGGAAAGGCTGACGTAAGGTGATGAGATTTTGCTGGTTGACGCCTGCGCGGGACACACTGACTGGAACCATTGGAGAGATTAGCAAGAAACTGTGAATGTAGTGCGCCACAACAGGACGCCATATTGGCTCAAGTCAGGCTAAAAACCCGTGTGTGGGCCTTCTTTTCTTCGTGGCCATTTTGGCTCTGGAAAGACCACTTGTCTGGTCGACAGAGGGAGGAGTCTGGCATTTCTGGAAGTCGCGAAAAAAAAACAAAAAAAAAAAACAGCCAGGCAAAGCCAGTCAGCATCTTGGGAAGCGTAAAACCCGAGAGCAACGAGTGGGTTTTTTTTTTTCACGGTACAATTTTAATATTCTCCAGCACAAGCGGTCTATGCAACAGAGAAGGCTGTGGACATGGTCGCGAAGGGCTTTAATTTGGGCTCGGGAAGCTGAAGCACACTGCAGCCCGAGCTCATAGCGTGTTTTCGGTGGGGATAAGCCATCGGTGATACACCAACCGGTGATTCTGTCGACTGCTAGCTCGCGTTAACCTAGCTTGCTAACCCTTCTCGAGAGTCCCGTTAGCTTGCGGCGAAAGGCAGCATCTTGTGTCGGAGCACGGGACGTGTCTGTAGATGCTGCTGCGGGTGCAATAATCTTCGCCAGCGGGGTACACACCCGAGGCAATGCTAAAAGGGGTGTTCTTCTTCCAACGAGCGAGGAAATCTCCACGCCCTGGGGTCTCGTCTGTGGTTACGGCTTAGCCAGCCCACCAGGAGCGGAGCTCGGGAGAAGGTGGGGCCGTAGACTGACAGCCTGGGTCGCCAGCTAAATGCGGCTAACCGGCTAATTCGGTTTATTTTAGTGGCTATTTGTGTTCTCGTTTATTTTTGTTCTTTAGGGGTTTGAGTTAGCAGCTGCGTGTTTCCCCGGCACAGCAGTAACCTCACTTGACAAAGAAATTAAGCTGACATTGATTACTTCCAAACCCCGGTGGGTGGGATTTCTTCTGGAGAGCATCCCAGCTTACCTAGATGACCATGGCGGACGACGACGTGCTGTTCGAGGATGTGTACGAGCTTTGCGAGGTGATCGGCAAGTGAGTATTTTCATGTTCAGATAGATTGCAGTCATATTGACACTCTCACCACATCTGTTTGAAACATGCTTATGTCTTGGCGCAAAAGTGTACTAGGCGAAAGGTTAATTGGACGGTGAGGTTGGATTTTTACCATCTTCACTGGTTTAATAGCTACCACTTAAGAGTGTATTTTCCTTGCCATTAATAGACACACACTGACGGTGTAAACACATATGAGAAACAATAATTCAATGTTTGTGTAAAGAACACATAAAAACTTTCTATTTCTGCCTTATGCATTATTGCAGGGGTGCCCAAAGTCGGTCCTCGAGGGCCGGCATCCTGCATGTTTTAGTTCTCTCCCTGGTTTAACGCACCTGGATCAAATGATGGCTCATTAGAAGGCCT
>CAEFZX010001581.1:0-12322 GCA_903066825.1 Alfaro cultratus | reverse complement strand
ATTTCTGTCGCTGCTGATATTGTCGCATAGAGACGTCGGTCACTCGACAAGACGCGTGGAGGAAATACAATTAAATAACAAAAGAAGGTAGTAACGCAAAGTGATTTTGAAAAGTAACTTTAATCTGATTACTGGATTTGAAATAGCAACGCGTTAGATTACTCGTTACTGAAAAAAGTGCAACACTGGTTGTGGCGGACACAATGTATATATTTCACACCCGAATGTATACTGCCTTCCCAATTTCAATGTTTGGAAGAGTGGCGAATGTGGACTGAATGGCTTTGTTCACTTCCTCCACTGGTTGACAACCGTAAGCCAAACCATGTAAGATGGTTCTAACACCACCACATTGCATGTCACCTGTACGATCATGATAGTAATATAGTAATAGTAATGCAGTACCAACTCAATATTGTCGATTGATAAAATCTCTTTAAAGGAAGCTATGTGGATTACATTAAGTTATTGACTTTACAGAAGTTCCTCAGACTGAGCAAGTGTCAGTAGAAAGGAGCAAACACCTTTCAACATCAGCAAACCTTCATTCATTTGAGTATTTAAGATGTAAAAAAACTGGCGACTAAAACTCATAGCTCAGAAGTACTTTCTAAGTTCTGAGTACAAAAAGCAGTAGATGCTCCAGTAATAACTAGAAGTAAAGTTATCCTGCCTTTTATTGTTAGTACCCCAATAATTAACACACATGGACAATAGGAACATTGTTAAGGATCTCAGATCCTGCCCTCTGAGTAGTTTATGTTACCTGAGTGGTTTGAAAGAATTAGTAACTTCAGTAGTTGTGTGTACTCTGATATAAGTTCCCAGTATTTTCCATTTTCAGCTTTGAATTCAGAATTCCAAATTAAAGGTAGGGACTGTTGACTGAATTTCCCTCCAAAGTGGAAATGTTGACTTGGAAAAAGAGATCTCAAATCCTCAAATAACTGTTACTCAACTGTTACTTCAGGGTTTAATGTGTAAAATTCAGTACTAAACGGTTTATTTGCTCTGCTGCCAGTTTGAGTCTCATTAAATCATCACGCTCACAGTGTTGTCTAACCTTAGTTAGTGAACATCTTGTTTGAATGCATAAAAAGCAGAGTAATGTGCTATTACTTGTTCATGGTGCTAATCGTTGCCAACTCCATCAACACCTTATGCTGATTTTCTGACTTGCAACTGCAAAACTGTTGTGTGATTCACTTCCACAACTGATGTAGACGTGAGACTATGAGTGGTTTTTACAGCCTAACTTTGGAACTAAGAGCTTTCAACTTGAAAGTTAGAGCTTTTTATTGCTTGTTTTTGCATAAAACTAGACTGTTTTCAAACCTATAACGTCCTGGAGAGAAAAAGGGAGCATGCTTTGTACAAGAAGATATGGGACGGAGGTTCCTTTTGCTAAACTTTCTCTATCCTTCGTCTGTCCTTCTCTATTTATCCCCTGGTTTTGTGATCCGGCGCCCTGCCAGGCTGGTGACAATAGAGACGAACAGTCAAAGCAACCTCATGGAGATAACTTATGTCGGCTGTTAGTCTTCCATAATTCTGCCTCCTGCACCTCAGCTGGAAGTTCTCCTAAATATGTTTTAATGAGTCTGGAAAGGTGGCTTTGTAATTTAATTTTATCTAATCTGATTTCAGGGTTTTCTTGGATGCATCTCTTTAGATTTTTCTTTTTCTCTTTTCCTGGGAATAACCTGTTAAGAGGAGAACCAGGAACTCTCTGAAGGAACTAGAGTGCAGTGAAAATTTATTTACATACTTCTTCTGTTTGTAGTTGTTACGTTTAAATTCTAAGATCACCAAAAAAATGTCAGTTTCAAATTTGAGTAAGCCTTGATACAGAAAGTTTTTTGATGCTTTAATTTATTAAGGGAAAAAAACAGTTTAAACCACCCGGCCCCTGTTTGAAAAAGTAATTGCACCACCGTTCATGGGAATGACTTCCATCATGTGTTTGAGATAACTGGCTGTGTGTTTTTTGCATTTGTATAGATAAATTTTGAGCCACTCATCTTTGCAGAAGACTGAAGAGTAAAATTTGACTATGCCACACCAAAACGATTATTTTACTCATTTTGCTTGTCTTTTGCTGAGCCTTTCAGAGGTGAACTTGCTGGTATGTTTCAGACCATTGAGGCATTACACAAGTGCAGTTGAGCTTAAGGTCCTGTAATGATGGTTGGACAATCTCTTTTAGGATTTTTTAACTAGACAGCATAAATCATGGTTCCATAGCTTACTGAAAACCGTTTCAATTGTGAAGACACCAAGCAGCTCCTGACCATAATATTACCCTGAAACACTCGCAAGTCTTTTCAGATGTTGAACTCTCACCCAAGGATGTAGTTTTTACCCTGTATCTTTTTTTTTTTAAAATCCTGACACTGCTTGAGATATAGGAGGCCTGTTGTGCTTTAGTTCTGCTGTGACCTCATGGATGAGTTGATGGGCTCTTGAAGAAATGTTGGAAGGTTCACCACAGTTCCTTGTTTTGTCCATTTGTGGATAACGACTCTCACCGTAATCTGCTGGAGTCTCAAATGCTTAGAAATTTCTTTATAACACTTTCCAATTAGTTTATAAAGATGAGGTAAATAATCTTTAAAATCACATCATGTTTTTAATCTTTAAAAACATGATGTATTGTCTTTTGAGATCTTTTAGTCTACTTCATGTTGTCCAACAGATCCTGACAGGTTGGGCAGTAGGTTGGTTTTTATGATGTAAAGCACTTTGAACTGCCATGTTGCTGAAATGTCCTATACAAATAACATTTGATTGATTGATTAATTAGGCCTGAGTGTTGCTGGTAAAACAAACAAACAAAAAAAAATGTGGCTAATGAATTTTTGTAATTAAATATTTTATGATTGTACAAGCAGTCATATTGTCACATAGAGCCAAGTTTCTTTGGATATATTTTCACCTATTAATTAAAATGACCACATGAAAGGAGATATTTGTATATATTCCTTGAGGACTCAAGAAAAGTTACAACTGGACTTTAGATAGGCACATGGAAGAGGATAAGTGATAAACCTGTGAGAAGTGCTTTTCTCCTGAGTGTCTTTCTATAGTGCAGTTTTAACAACAACAAAGGTTACTTTAGGTGTTCAGTTCCAAGTTACCCACCTTTACTTCACATGGATGAATCCTGATTGATTGATTTCAGTTCAAAAATAATTTATTGATTCCAAAGAGCAATCAAATTAAAATAAAACACATCCAGAGTGCAGGTGGGTCCTAAACCCTAAAAGAAAACTCTTTTTTTATACCTAAATGAAAGCAGCCACATGTTTCCTTCAGTTAAAAGATTGCTAAACTTATGAACAGATGTGGTGAATCAGTTTTATTTTTAACAGAAAAGAAATGTGAAGAAGGTAGTTGTATCTACCTTCCTCTGTCCTTGGTACATTTAGAAGAATTTCAGCAGGTTTACTGCTTCAGGTGTTTTTGTAACAAAAGATAGTTTTTGTATTTTAACGCACACCAGATCTGTCAATATTTTACTTCACTTCATGCAAGCTGAAGCAGTGATTCATAATTCTTTGCAAGTCTTGATTTACTGATCATGACTTTGTCTCTGGTGCACGAATACATGTTGGAAATGAGCTACAGTCAGTTTCAGCTCCTGGAGGCTTAAAGAGTCTCAGTGGCGAGTTCTAGCAGCTCCTGCCCGGCCCAGCCATGAAACCATGATTCATTAATTCATCCTGCTGCAATTATGTGGGCTTCTGACGCTGTTTAAATTCACATTTGCACCTACTAAGGCTGTGATATCACAGTAGTTTCTGCACGTCTAACACCACTGCTGCTGTGCGAGTTAGAACAAACCGTGAGTTAGCGTGAAACTGAAGTGTTTGTCAGAAGATGTTCAGATAGAAGAGTTGGGTTTAAATCTGATTTTGTTCTTTAACACAAATCTGTTGAAAATGTTCGCGCTGGACAGAAATCCAGTTTGTAAATATTGAATTACGCATTGCAACAAAATATTATATCAGTCTGTATTGAGCTGCATGTGTGTAGTTTTTTGGAGGAGGGGTTCCAATTCTTGTGGAGCAGTGAACTAAAAGGTCGGCATTTTTACTTTTTACTTTTTCTCTTCAGTTGTCTGTTCAATTTATGACTCAGTAATGTTCAATAGAGAAACACACTAAAAAGATAAAAAGAAAACTAGCACATGATGGCCTAGGGTGCTGCTGAAGACTGACTGATTTGGTCTGGATCTGGTTTAAGTTGTTAAATTTAATTTGTTTCATAATTCAGGAGAAAAAAAAATGTTTCCAATAGGTTTTTGATGAGTGAGAAGAAATGAGCTTTACTTATATGCAGCTAAACAGTGTTTGTTTACTTCAAAATAGGATCTTCACACCTAAATTGCTCATGCCTTCCTTTTTCTGTCACTAGTAAGAAGCCAACCATTCATCTGACATATCCTCAATAAAGTAGCATAATTTACTTTTTGAAAACAATCTGTTCTGTCAATACTATGAGACACTGCCAAACGGTCTGTTTCCAGAGCTCACAGCCATATAAGGTAGTGCTTCGCTGTTTTAACAGGTGTGATTCAAAATGGGTTTTTTTAAACAAGTTTTAAGATAATTTTTCCAAGATCAATTTATTTCATTCTTCCATGATTTGTTCATTTTCTGGCTCTAAAATATGGTGATATATCCTCTGTGATGGAAAAAATGAATGTGAAGAAATATGACTTGCCAAATGGCACTTAAAAGTTTTTTTTTTAGGTCTAATAATCCTCTAATAAACTCACTTGACTTTTAGACTTAATATGTCTGGATTTGAGGCTATATCTGCAGTTCATTCAGTTCTAATTTCCACCAAACAAAACTCAGCAGGTAAGAGATGTTCAGGGAGAATTTGTTTCAGTTTATTCCTCTTTTAGGAAAATGAGTACAATACAAAAAAAAAGTATGTGGACAAGTCTTTTTGTTTGTTTGTTTTCACTCTTCCTTATTTTCACTAATAACTTTACAGATGAATCCTTTAACATATGGACAAAGGACAAAGCAGCTCACTCAGTGTTCCCTAAGGACACGTCTCATGTCATTTTGAGACAAATCAAGCACTCTCGTCCCTGACACTGATTCGACCCCGGTGGACAGGGCCTGTACCAGTCATGAGGCACAAGTGAACTTGGCAGTTAGTGAACAGATTACAGGCAGGTTTTCAGATCATTGTCAGGTCTCTGCTGGTCTAAGTCATCAGACATGGTGTGCTGTCAGAAGAGAGGCCAGCTGGGGAGGTAAAATAACAGTGATGCAGCGTGATGTTTGTCTAAGAGTGATGAAATGTGGCACCCGGTGGGGGGTACAGGTCTTAAGAAAAAGACATGAGCATGCAAATGTGTTTTAGGTTTGCAAAGGTATCTACATACAAACATTTCGGTCCAGTGATGTATATTCAGTGTGAAAAGCTAAAAAGTCTGGGAATACATTCCAACTCACTGTCTAATCTCAATTCTCAGATGTCTTATTGTCACCAGTTTCACATATTTAATTCATTAATATTTTATTTTCAGAGATGTGTGGGTGTGTGTGTGTGTTTCAGAGATGTGGTGAAATACTGTGATATGTATTTCAATACATATCACTCTTTTGTCATTAAATGATTTTGGACTGTTTTGCGACATGTTTATCATTTAATCCACACCATATGAAGACTTTAATTTTTTGCTAGTGCCGAGGAAAAGAATAATCATCTAGGGGGATTTAGTGTGTTCTTGTTGTTTTGGCTGCTGTGTGAAATGATGAAATATCCTCTGGCAGAAAACATCACCCAAGATGCTTTAGGAGGCTTGCATCTGAAAAAAAAAAAATAAATCGATGCAATCAGCACATGGCCAATAAGAAAACTTGTTAGCTGCTAATGAAAATTACATTAAGTCAGAATCAAATTTCCACTTTTCATTGCTTAAAAGCAGAATGTATGAGACAAATTCTAATGTCTTCCACACATTTCCTCTCAACATTTTGAGAGTGTGCTGTGTTTTTAGAGCGAGTCATGAGTTCTGCGTTCTTCCACCCAGTTGGTGCTATCGATCAGGACAGAGGAGTGATGGGTCTAGCACCGCCGTGGGATTAGGATTTATGAGAAGCAGCGTGGACCTCTCTTCATCTCTGCATGGAGAAGATATCAAGGTGTCAGAATTTGCTCAGTTAGACACAGGAGGTTAGGGGTTGAGGGGAGTTCGAAGGTTTTGAATAGAAAGTCATGTCCTTTTGTTTTAATAAATATAAAAATGTGTGAATGTCCACATAAAGCATGATTTAATTTACCTTTTGCTTATCAAAGGGTAAGTAAAATTATGTTTTGATTAACTTTATTAAAACATCTTCATTTTACCGCAAACACTTAATTGGAGACAGCTGAAATGGAACAAAGCCACTACTGTAGATAGTCAAACAGTTTTTATAATGTCTAATTAGGACTTAGTTTCAATAGATATACAGTAACTCAAATATATTCTTACTAAAAAGAAACCTTTTTAGAGAAAACTTTTTCTATAAAGAACTTGACAGTCTCAGATTTACACACAGAATAGAAACAGTTCAAGTCAACGCTACCAGTCTGATAATCACAGCCTCATATGTCACTGCAGCTCTGCTTGCTCGGAATAAAAATGGCGTGCCTGACCACCTGATTAAATGAAGCCCCATTAACGTCCTGTTTAATGTCTCTGTCTGTCTGCTCAGACTGGAAAGTGGAAACCAGAGAAGTCAAACCAGAACATGTAGACTGAGAGCCACTTTTCTCCTTGTTTTAACAACTTCAGCAGGCATTTGTCAACCATATGAACTATAGAATCTCACATTGTCAATGCATGGTCTTTCACAATGCTTAATTTGTAAATCAAACAATTCCAGAATGCAAACAGTGGTCCATGTGAGACAAGGATTAACTGAGGTAATCACTGATACTGGAACTCACAAGCAACAAAATGCTTAGGTTTACATGCTGCTCTAACTTTTAGAAAAAAACATTCAGGTTGTTCATTGCAACTGGTTGTGAGCTCGAGCCTTGGTACAACAGACTGATTATTTTGTCACTCACCCACAGCTCTCGTACCTGCTCCAGATCTTTATTATCACTGCCTTTGTGCTCAAATTAAGCCTTGGTCTTCCACTACAAAATTGTCTTGTGGGTTTAAAAGATTGAAGTAGGAAACTCTGAAAGTCTTTGGCTTAAAACTTGTCTTGGACAATCACTTAAACGGTAAGTTGCCAGTTTGAACCTCCTCTCTGTCAGTCTTAGTTGTGTTCTTAGACAAGATAGTTCACCTGACTCGTCTGCTGATGGTGATCAGAGGGCCCAGTGGTGCCGGTGCATGACAGCCTTGCTTCTGTCAGAGTCCCTCAGGGCAGCTGTAGCCACAGTGCAACTTGCCATCGAATGTATGAGTGAATGACTGTAGTATGAAGTGTTTTGGAGTCCTCTGGACTAGATAAATCCCTGTGCTACTACAGCCACTTACCATTTTGTAACCTGAAAGTAGTTGTCAGTTTTTGAGGCTTGCATTATGAGTCAATTAGGAATCAACTTTGGTTTAATTGCATTAACATCCAACCACCCATTCTTGGATGGACTTCTCCTGTCGGCAGTCAAATAGCTGTCTCAAGGTTTCTACATGTGGAACCTTCTCTATGGTGGCAACCACTGAGTATTTTTAGCAGATGTCCAATCTGGCTCCTTCTGCAAAAGAAACTTGACTCTGAGCTCCTATCCCTAAGGTGAGATCAGTTTAATTTCACCTGTATATATTTATCTCATTCTTCCGGTTGTTACCCACAACTCATGACTACGAAGTCAAGTTCAGCTTGCTTAATTATAGCCATGACCCCAGTCTTTCTATTGGTATCCTGGTTCATTTTTCTTTACTTATGGACACTTTCAATTCTAAATGTAATGCAATAACAAATCTCTGATCCTTCCTCAAATCGCCAACTTCTCAAGTAAGAAGGATCTCTCAAAGGTCTCAGAAGTTATCTCGTTTAGAGTATTTTTTTTTCTCTGTGAAACAACAGACAAAATGTAATTCAGTAATTCAAAATGACAAAGTTCCTTTTGTCCAATGTGAAATCATGCTGATAAGTAGCAGCGGATTGTGTGTTCACCTGTGGACCTGTGGGCTGCAGTCTGAATGACCTTCAAGAGACCACATTCGTGTGAACTCAACACTGATAGCAGGCATAGTTGGGACTACTGAAACTTTGACTGGAAAGCAGTCATTTTGGGCCTCGGTTCAATTGGTAGTTGTTGAAACTTGGCTTAAAGACAGGCTTTTTAAATTTTTATCTGTAGTTATTTAAATACCCATCGAAAGGAAAAGAGCATGCTCCTCTTTTGCTGTAGGAGTGATATCAGCAGGGCTTTTCTCCAGCTTCTGTCCTAGAGCCAAAGTGTTAAACTTTGCTTTCAGCAAACTGTCTACATGATTAATGTTTTACACTTTGCTTTGCATGAGCCGCAAGCTACAAACTCACTTTATCCGCTAACTAAGAAACGTAGTCGCCCTAAGGGACATCTGATTGACACAAATGTGTATTGATTGATTCCACCAGTGAGTAGTGGAGTAGAACAGGGAAATGGGTGGCAGCAGTCATGAGTGCCAATGTGATTGGGGCCTTCAGGAAGCCACAGGAAATCTGTTTGGCACACAGGAAAGATTCTGTGCTAAATTAACCCTTCAGATGGCTCACAACTAATTTGTTAAACTTCAAGGACTCTGGTAATAACTGTAAACTAAACAGTTTTCCCTTCATTTGACTCCTATGTATTTAAATCACTTAAGACACTGGTGACAGTATAAACAACCAATCTCTCAAATAAAACCTATTCCTTTTTGCTTCATATTTAGACTAACTTGATTTGTCCTTGTGATTGTTTCTGCCAGAATCTTGATTTGTAGTGATTTGTCTCTGTCTACCTGTATGGGAAAGACCTGGGGTTGGCATGGAAACAAGGAAAAGGATGATGGTTGGTTTGGCAACAGTGAAAGCCCTGATAGGTGGAAGACAGCAGATGATTAGCATCTGTGTTCTTATTGATCTTCACATCACTGGTTTTTGCTATATTAGAGCATTTCTGGATATTTGGTCTGACCACAGGATTCAGGAAGGCAATCTGTTTACTATGTTATCATTTATGGTAACATCTAATCAGCCAGTCACGTCAATCCAAGCTTTATTTCTTATGTTGTTTCAAGAGCCCAGCATGGTTGGACTGACATGTCAAAATGTTCTCATTATCGCAGTTGTGTAATAAAAATTATCATTTTGTTCTGAGCTTCATGTCATCCACTCCTTTTCACAACCTTTACAATGAGCATTTTTCCCCCCTCAGCATGCAAAACAGTTGTGTGATTGGCCTGAATTGTATGGGTGTGTTTATGTAGAAAATATAAATGGATCAATGGTGTGATAAACCCACTGACAGGCTGGCACCTAAAAACTGACTTCCAGAAGTCGGTTTTAACATCTATGAAGTAGGATGGATAGTTTGCGGAGTCATTGTCAGAGGCAGTGAGGAATTGTGAACCGTTGAACCAAAACACCAAACCACCCATGCTTTCTGTTATTTTTTGGCTTCCAATAAAATTTTTCAGCTTTTTGCGTTCAGCTTTTTTCCAGACAGTGTATGTTCCAGAGCTGCAAACCACTGATTATTACTTTGATATTTCAAAGTAATAATCAGGAGTTCTATGAACTCCTGATATTTTCAGGAGTTCATATAGTTGTACTTGCCTGACTTGTGATCAGGATGTGTTTTACATCACTGGTCCTGCTGTGGTTTCAGTATTTTTCTGATTTGAAAGTGATGTTGCCTTTCCTCCTACCTCACTTTGTAATCCCTTTTCTGATGTTTGCTCAGTTTCCACCAAAGATGGTTATAGATAAGGAGGAATTAGGTCAAACCGCAGCACACTGCAGTGAGGTTATTGCAGCACAAGACCCTTTGCTGCATTAAGATGAAAATATAAGGGTAAGTCAGACCCACAGGATGAAAGAAATGGAACAAGTGTAATATGTTACAGAAACATATTTTCACAGATTAGGTAAATGTGTAAAAGGAAGCAAAGCTTCAACATTTGGTCATCTAGCTTGGTGCCCACATGAGGTGCTGGTCAGTGTGGTTTCACTGCAGTGAGGAAGCACCTCCTGTCCCTGATTCTAGGCTGTAAGTACTCAGTATTCGGTTCACGTTTAGGCTATCACTCAGCCTCTGAAACACCAAGGTGCCACCTTGATGATGGACAAGTGGGTGCTGAGGGGAACAGCTGCTTCTAATAATAGTTCCATCCCCAAAGAGACTGTAAACCCACCCTCGCATAACACAAGCAGGTCGCGCTGCTTCATATTCTGTGTTCTCAGCTTTATGAGGCAGCACTTTCTCGCTGCTGCCTCATGAGACGTAATGTCATCTCTAGTTTATTATTGCAACTAACTGTTCCAGTGGCTGGCTGAATGACTAATTCTTGTTTTATTACTTCTATTAAGCTGGATGTTTTGATGTAACATTCTTTTGGTTTAAACTGGACCCCAGTGCACTGAATGTACTGAAATAGAAATAGACAACTGATACTCCCCAAAACCTTCTTCAGACATGAAAAATTAAGTTTCTCAGGATTTCTTTTTTTTTTATTTTTTTTTTAACAGATGGCATTTGACACACATAAAGTTAAAAGTGCAGAAAGGTTCTCACTGCAGGAAGTGTTCTTGTGTGCGCAAATTAAAATCTGAATCAAAAGCAAAGTTACTAAAAATATGGTGACAAAAATAAAACAGAAATAAAACATTTTAAAAGTTTTATTTTAGATTGATACCACATCAGTGTGGATTGATCTAACGAGACTAAAAGCAGCAATGCAACATTCCCTTCTCTGTAGATGTCTAAGGTAAAAATAATTTTCTAAAGAATGTTACCATCATATTTTTTCACCCCATGGACATCTCTGTTTCTAAAAAAATATATGAAAACCAATTTAGTTCTTCCACAAAACATTGGTTTATGTCTTGACTTTCAGTCCTTTCTAAATTACTTAGAGCTCAGAGTTGGGTAGCTTAATAAATGAAATCCTTTACAAAGGTAACAGCTGGAGTAAAACTGAGTAAAAACAAATCCATCCAAAGGTCACAAAAAACTCTGGAAGACCTTTGAAAAGCATAGAGAATGACTGATCAAGAGCAATTATTCTCATCTGTCTACTTGTCCAGAATTTCACGCTTCAAACCTTTTGATGTCACTTTATGAATAATTCAATGTTGTTTTATCTTTTATTTGAACTTGCAATTAAAGTTTATTTTAAAATGACAACAAAGTAGAAAGCTTTATAAACTGCACACTAGTTCAGTAGTGCAGCTTACCTTATTCTCCCTTTGTATTGTCACTTGTTACAATCCGGTTTTCTCTATCTTGTTGGTTCACTTTTTTTACCTTTCACCATGTATATTTGACATGTTTGTATCACCTGTTTTCACAAAACTGGCTGAAGATTTTCTTTTGATTGAACCTTCTGCTGAGAAAAATAAGAACATTCAGCTGACTCAGCCTACTATATGACTTGCTTTGATTAAAATTTTGTTTTCTCTTTGCAGCTATGTAGTTTAAATCTGCATATCTGTTTGTTCTACAGCCTGCAATCTCCCTACAGCCTCTGTGTTCTAGTTAAAGTATTTATCAGGCCAAAGCAGTTGCAGTGGTTGCCTTATTTTTTTGCTGTAGCCACACTCATCTTGGTGTTGAACGGTGACCTCTGAAGGTACAGATGGCCCTCAAATACACACATGCCTTTGTTTTTTTTTTTTTCAGAAAGTTCATTTTCCTCTGGCTTCCTGAGAAATGCACACATAAGCATCTTGGCAAAGTGCAACGGATGCTGAAAACGCTGAATAGCTGTGAGAAGAATCTTAACGGCTGCTCTTCTCCCAGATTAGATCAACCGAAACCTGGTGATTTTTCCTCTAAATGCTACCAGCTCTCAGCTGAGACATTGATGAGTTGTTGAAACATTTTAGATGGTCTGAATGCCTGTACTATCAAAGGAAATCTAATTACTTGACCTTATCCAACATTGATCACTGATGTTCTAAAGCAGGAGTGCCCAAAGTCGGACCTCAAGGGCCAGCATCCTGCACTTTTTAGTTCTCTCCCTGGTAGTACCAACAACCTTTTGAGCATGTCAGTGATCTTCTTAGGCCTTCTAACGAGCCGTCATTTGATCCAGGTGTGTTAAACCAGGGAGAGAACTAAAACATGCAGGATGCCGGCCCTCGAGGACCAACTTTGGGCACCCCTG
>CAEFZX010001580.1:0-15282 GCA_903066825.1 Alfaro cultratus | reverse complement strand
GTCAATGTCTTGACTCTATTTTCTATTCATTTCACAACGTATGGTGGTGAATAAGTGTGACTTTTCATGGAAAACACAAAATTGTTTGGGTGACCCCAAACTTTTGAACAGTAGTGTATATACACACACATATAGATGCATTTTTGTGTGGTTGGTTTTCCATAGATCAGCGCATAGGAGGAGGAATATTAATGCACGCTGCAATAATTCAGATTTTATTTGTAAGCCATAGTAATGACAAAATGACAAAAAGTGGAGCTGATTGCATGAATTCCTTTAGCAGGCACTCTGCTTGGTTTACTAGCATGGCAATGGCCTTGATATGAGATGAGAACTGAGATTGGCCAACAAGTTCACATTGTTCTTCCCTAATGGAAGTTGAGACACGTCACCAGGCAACAGGCAGAACAGACAGAGACTTTTGTACGCACAACGGAGGCGTTAAATTACACAAATCTTCTGGGCCATTAGCAAACACGAGGTAAGAAAACAGACCCAATCTCCAGCATCTGCCACCGGTACGAATTTTCTCCGGTTGCAAAAAGCCGAGCCCTCGAGGCGTCAAGCGGCGGAGGGAGGAGGTGGTGGTGGGGGCTGGTGTGTTGGTTTATGAGTGATGAAAAGTTAAAGTGGTCTGAGGAATTAGCCAACAGGGTGGAAATGCAGGTCGTACATCAGCCCCTTCTCAATCATCCATTATCTTACAGCCTGAGATCCCCCTCAGGGGCAGTTCCCATGGTCCGTGCCAACCTGAGCATGCTCCTGAGCACAAGCAGAAAGATAATAATAATAACACTGCAGGTGAGGCTGCAGATGCAGACATGCCAACTCTCGTCAAGATCAAGGCTTAAAGGTCCTGCACACACGTGTAGGCGGAGCAGTGGCAAATTGACTCTGAAATGAAAGACTTTCTCCTCCGAGCCTGCAGTGACATGAGGGGTTGGCTTTTCCTACATTTTTTCTTAAGAACCAGTAATATTAAGAAAAAGGGAAGAAACAAGCTTAAGATTATGTATGGAACAATAGTTTGTGGGAAAAAAAACAAACAATTTAATGCTTTTCTTGGCTACTATGTCTAATTTAGTGTGTTTTGTAACACACTAAATATATTGGAGGTTCTTTTAACAGAGTTTGTAGCTTGAATACAATAGAAAAAGAAGGAAAATACATCAGAATCAGAAAGAAAAAAAAAATCTAATTTTCAGGATTGACCGATTGGTGCGTCTTCCATTCTACAATCCTAATAAATCCAATATCTTATTCATTATTCATTGATATAATGAGTATCAAAAATTAAATCAGAGTTCATTGGAAAAGATTCAAAGGCTTTTAATACATCACATTCTTGGTCTTTACAGACCGAGCTCCAAAACATATATCTGAACAATCAGGTTTAGTACAGTCAGTGTTCCATAATCCTTACTTACAGATTGCAGCGGTTCGCAATGTCAACAAAGAACATATCCAAATTTTAACATCTCAAGATTCCTACTTTTGTCTTCAAACAGTGAGTTTGTCACTGTTTGAAGACTGTTGATGTCTTCAAACAATGTTACCTCCATTGTTACCAATGGAGGTAACAATGGTAACATTGCTAACTAAAGGCGGCTGTGCAGCTTTCCAAAACGGCAATAAAAATCATATTCCAATTTTAACAGCTTCCAGATCAATGCCTCGTTTCCAAACAGTGAGGTGCAAATACAGTCGGTGTTATTGTTATCTACAGGCAGCAGTGACCAATCAGTAGCTGATCCTTCTGGACAGTGAAGGATCAGCTCTTCGAGCAGTGCAGGCACTCAAAAAGTCAACAAAGAAGGTATTCCACAGATTCAACACGTTAGCTTCCCTAAAAACAGTCAAACAAAAAGGTTTATACATTCTATTTACAGTGCACGCATTACATTTAGCTTTTACCACAATTAGGAGATATCTACACTGGTCCAAGAGTTTCAAAAGCAATACAAATGCCCTACCAATGTGTGAGGCAGCTGGTAAGTATGTTAGACAGTTCTGTACAAAGTCCACAGTGCGTTTGCTCCTGTTAGCATGGCTCAGAGGCACACTGTGGGCTGGGGGACTGTGGGCTGGCGGACTGTGGGCTGGGGGACTGTGGGCTGGGGGACTGTGGGCTGGGGGACTGTGGGCAGTCTTTGTCCTTGTGCTCCGTCAATTTGAGAATAACAATTTTCCTTTGGAGCTGCTTGACCTCAGCTGCAGGGGGTCCCTCAGCCTCTGCTTGGACTGCGCTCTCTGTTAAGTCCTGGCAGATGTGCGGTGGCAGCAGCATGGTAATGACGTTCGAGTGTCCACCCTGCACTGCTAGGTGCAGCGGACTGAGTCCCTGCTGGTCTGACAGGCCACCGCCATCTGGACAGTGAAGGATTAGCTCTTTGAGAACTTCACTGTGTCCGTTCTCTGCTGCCAAGTGGCAGGGGATACGCTGAGCGCGGTCAGACACGTAGAGGTCAGCCCCCTCTGCAATCAGCATCTTGACTGTGGCCAGGTGGCCCCGCTGAGATGCTAGGTGGAGCGGTGTGAGTCCTTGGGCGTTTTGGATGTTTACGTCTGCCTGGTGTTTGATGAGCAGGCGGGAAGTGCTGGTGTGGCCCGTTTCTGCCGCCACGTGTAGCGCCGTGTTTAGCTCGGACGAAGTTACGCGGACGTCCGCCCCCAGTTCGATCAGGATCCGCGCTACTCTGTATTGCCCCCTTTGGGATGCGAGATGCAGCGCCGTACGGCCGTCTGTCGTCTGGCTGTCCACGTTCACGCCGGCCTGCTTGACCAGCAGCTTGACGATGCCCAGGTGCCCCTGCCAGGCGGCGAAATGAAGCGCCGTCCAGTTGTTCTTGCCCTTGACCTGAACATCGGCGTTGCGGCTCAGCAGCACCCGGATCACGTTCTCTTGGCCGTGTTGGCATGCCACATGGGCCGGTGTGCGTCCCTGACCATCAGTCTCATTGATGGTCGCCCCGCGGTCCAGCAGCAGTCGCGTCATAGCCTCATCTCCATTCTGGGCCGCCCAGTGCAATGGCGTGTACTGGTCCTCGTCTTTGGCGTTCACATTAGTCCTGCGCCGACCGAGCAGAAGTTCGGCCAGTGGCTTCTGGTGCTTTTCCGTGGCCAGATGGAGAGGTGTAGAACCGTGGATGTTCGGAAGGTTTGGATTGGCATCATTCAGAAGGAGGAACTTGACGGCCTCCTCATTACCCAAAGTGATTGCAAAGTGGAGGAGGCTGTCTCCTCCTTCAAGAGGAAGGTCAACATCTTGAGGCTGGAGGATTTTCATTAGCTTAGCGGTGTCTTTGGTCCTGATGGCGTCACATAGCTTCCGCTTCTGGACTTCAGCGGAATCTGGACAGTATGAAAAGACCAAAACGGACTTTAGGAGACTAATTACTCATTTGGGCTACACCTCCCCCTGTAGGTCTTTAATTATCTCTTACCAAATGTGGTTTCCTTTTCAACGGACAGGGTGATGGAGTCTTGGGACGAGAAGGCTGAATCTGCGGAGGAGATGCCCGAGAGTCTCTTACAGGTGTTCTCTTTGCTGTGGATGCTGTCCTCCTTCACTCGGTCGAAGCTCCTTGAGATCCCAGAATCCACCTGGTTCAGCAGCTCTGACAGGCTGTAGTCTTTTTCCGGCAGCATGGCCGACTTTGGACGAACCGGTTTGCTGGCGTTACTCTGTGGAAAAATCTCTCAGTTAGCGTCCAAACTTTGGACAAACAGTTCCTTGACATTCTGTACATGCCATTACATTTACACTCCAATATGCCGCTGGGACTCGTTTCATATTTCACTTTCAATGGCAGCTCAATGGAAAACTTGTGATTGCTTTCGGCTTAAATGCAGCTGGAAACTTTAAACAACTTCCTTTTTGTTCTTACGGACGTCGCTGCCTATCAGCTTTCACCAAGCCGGAGCTGGATGTTTGCTTCTAGTCACGTACAGAACACCTGAACAGGCCGGAAACCATAGTGCAACACACAGGTTGGTCAACATTCCTCTCCTGTGACGAAATGCTTGTTCTGGACCAAACATCTGACTTAAAGTCATAACCTGACCTGTTACACTGGAGAGAGATAACCGCCTTGGTTACATATTAATAAGCGAAGCAGCGCACCGATTCAACCAAAGCAAGAAGCTGCCAAGGATAAAAATGAGGTCTTCAGTGGCTTTTTAAAACATTCTGTTAAACTGTTACGGTCAGATCTTTAATAATTAAACATCTACATCTAATGATAACAAGAGAGTTCAGCTCGAGTTCATAATTTCAAACTCAGTATTCCAGCTTGTCACAGGCAGTGACTGGGTAATTGTTTGAAAAGTGCAATCTACAGATCTCAGTAGCCAGAGGCTCCCATAACAGGTCAGAGAGTTTGAGACGTATTTATGTAGGAGGCCTTTTAACGGCTTCAATGTCAGGAGTTAAACTTTACAACCTCAAATAAAATCTAACAGACAGCCAGGGCAAAGAAGTTACATGTGGTAGGGCGGATCTCTTCATGCCTTTCTAATCAGCCTAGCTGGAGTCTTTTAAACCATGTGCACACTGAACAGATAATCCTGACTAAGACCTGATAATAATCTAGGCTATTATGCAAAAGCAGACAAATGCTTCTACTGTGTTTTCTTAAAGTGGGCTGTTAAAATACCTGTACAGGACACATGTTCAACCTAAGCATCTAGAGTGAAGTAATTAGGAGTCCTGTCATCTATGGAGAAATTCTTAAGGTGTTTGATTTATTTTCAAATCTGCAGAATGTCACAACTCAAGTGGCTTATTGAGGACTACAGCTTAAAGAAAATGCTCTATTGGACTGACGTTGGTTTTAGATTAACGAGAGGGACAATGTGATTTGTGATTTAGGATTCTGATCCGATGCAGAAATGATTTGGCTAGACGTCAAAATCAAGTGATTTTCCATTGATTATCTAATTGTTATTGGCAGATGACATATAACAAAGATTTAAGTCGTTTTTTCCTTTATTCATAAAATGCACTAAAGCGAAGAACTTTAACCATTTTTCATTTATAAAGCAATCCTCTGTGATTTTTATCACTTTTTGCAGTCAAAATCACTAATTTGGCACTGCGACTTTAGAAATATTTGCAAGGAATTTTGCAATATTTTCTCCTCATTAACTCTCTTACAAAATCTACATCTAGAAGAAAAAATATAAGAAAAACAACAGCAAGCAGACAGATTGGACACATAAACATTTTCATGCCTTTGAAGAACCTAAATAGCTGGACTTTTGTTACTCGCTACATCTTTCATGGCCTGCAACTTGACATAAAGTAATTTTGAGGGAGCACCTGTGGCTGGGAGTTAAACCAACGCTTTTGAAAAATTCACAATAAACACAATATTCCATTATGGTGAAAAAATGTGGGGATTTCTGGATGGACTGATAAAAGCATCAACCAACTTCTAGCAAAAACTGGCAACAAATTTTTTCCACTTTATGCAAATACAGTACTTAGAACAAAATGTAATTGCAGGAAGTCAGTGCTGGCACATTAGACCTTAAAAAGAAATGGATGTTGATGTCGACCAAGAAAAGTCTGATTGGTTGCTCAGCTTCCCTCATTTCCATCCAACTTTTTGTCCCAATTAACAGCCTGAGCCACCTCAATCATTATTTAATAACGATAACACCTGATCTCAAAATCAGTGTGTGTAATTCTGCCATGACTTACCTGGTCAATGGCGACTGGGTTAGGGGACAATGGTTCTGGTTCCGATGACGTTGATAACCTTGGGGTCCTGGGCTCATCTTGAGGTTTGGAGCAAAGTTCCTCAGCTTCAGATGTAATTTCTGAGAGAAGAAAGTATTGAATCAACCGTCACTTGCAGGTGAAATTGGATCAAACAGAAAGGAAAAAGCATTTTGTTAAATTGATGTTTTCCTTTAGTGCAAAGATAAAACAAAAAGTCCACACTAACCTTGAAAGGTGGGTCTGGCATTAGGGCTGTTGACCCAGCAGCACTGCATGAGGCTCAGGAAACCGGCGCAAGTAGAAGGTCGACTTCTTGGCACTAAACCCAGATCTGGACGAACTCCTTTAACCACTTTCACCATGATCTGCAGGATGTTGTTTTCTCCTAAGGAGGAAAATGCCAGTTTAATTATTACCCAGTCGGATATATTTCATCCTAAACTACATCAGAGTACACCATGTCCCTCTACCTACAAGAACAACCAGTGATGCGTAATCTTATCACCATCTTTCTTAGCGCCCACACACCATGTGCTCGTTTCCCACGACAGCCTAAATGGTCTGACCCAGTTCTTATCCAGTGGTGGGAATCAGCCCAGTCAAGTGATTCACAGAGAAGACGCAACAGCTTAAAGCAGCTATTGTAGCCATAAGGGGGCGGCGTGGTAATCAACCTGGCAATTCCTCACTTTTTCATTTTGTCTGGGTCAATATAGGCAGCGCCAAGCCTGCCTAAAGTAGGTGCCAATTGTTAAAAAAAACAAAAAAAACAACAACAATGATACACTATACACCTGGGAAAACGAAAGAAACAAATTCCAATCTTGCCCAGTCCACCTGCCTGCTGTGGAATTTCCACAGTAAATACGCTCAGGTACACGCCTTGAATACTGTGGTCTGGAGGTTTGTTGGAAGTTTAAAAATAAAAGGGAGGATTGATATTGCTGAATAGTTGTCAAAGCAACCGGCGGTATTATTTCTCCCTAGCACGCCTCATTTGTTTTTCTTCACAAAAACCGTTATTGCTTGTGTTGTGCTGCAAGCCTTACCCTGGTAGGGTTTCTTCTGTGTGAGAATGCCCCAGATCACGATGGAGAAGCTGAAAGAGATTAAAAAAATAGAGAAAGAGGTGTCATTTTCCTAGAAAACATCAAACTGCACATAACTTGGAATTGAATCTAAAGCTATAGAAGTCCAAGGTGACTGTTCCAGTGATGTCAATGCACATGTTCTTTCTCCAGCAGCACATTTTGTTACTTTTACTACTTTTTCTACTCATAAGACCAAACAGAAAATATTTCTAATGCAGAAACCTTCAGTGTTGCCTGATAAAATCACGGCAAAGACTGCTAAATTGCCGTTTGTCCTGTCGACCAGGGTTGTCCATTTCAGGTCCTGAAGGACTCGGTGTCCTGCCGGGTTTAAATGTCTCCCTGCTCCAAGACAAGTGATGTAAACGGCACGTCCCCAAGCTCTACGGAGCCGTGCTAACGAACCGTTCTGTTGATTGTGCTGTGTTGGATCAGGGTATCTAAAACATGCAGGTCACTGGTCCTTGAGACTTTGGCCACTGTCACCTTCCAAAATGAGGGTAAGCAGCAAATCTCTAACGAGGTCGTGTATTCAGAGTGCTGTATCCAAGCATACTGATGCAAAATTGAGTGGAAGGAAAAAGAACGGCCATTGGCAGCCTAAGGAAATAAACACCACTTAAGAGTTTGGGGAAGATTCACAAATAGTGTGTATATATATGACAAACCTGCAATTTAGATGGCTGAGGAATGCTGTCTGATGATGTTTTGTTGTATACTACTAACTGGGCCAGACTTTAAAAAGGGCTTAAAGGGGCAGTAGAGCTCAGATGAGCTCTGATGTATTGGGGTGAGGTGCACAGACTTTATTTTTTTACTTTGATAAATGCATGTTTTGCAGACATTATAGTAGGCTCATATCAGGTGAGTAGTAATAATATTTTGGGATTTTATGACTACATAATACTCATTTTGTGGGGGGAACAACATGGAGCTACTGGCCAGGAGACACATTAAACTCACCATCATCAGTTGGTGTCAACAGTTCCTGCTTAATTATATATAGTTTTTCCTATTAGCACACTGTAATTTTAATTAGCAAACTATTTTCTCTAGTGAATAGGGCACCAAAATGAATTCCAGCCCAGGGGCCAAAATCTTTTCAAATCCGGCCCTGGCTATTAAGTATAGAATTAAATGACAAATTAGTTTGAATTACTGCCTGATTTATGACTCTAAAGGAATCTACTACACTTGATCATCAACAGTACTGGATGAGAAATCTGAACAGGAACATCTGCATTTACAATCAACAAACTGCGTGTCAAGTTCTGAGGAGACCAACCTGTATACATCGTGCTTCGTGTCTGACACTCTGTCCTTCTCTATGATTCTTTCTGGCGGCAGGTAGGCTATGGTGCCGCAGAAGCCCTCTCTGCTGATATCAGTCTGGGCCAGGCCGTTCCACCGGGCCAGGCCAAAATCAGATATCTGAAAGGAGATCAGAGACCGGGTTCAATCGCATCGCCGGATTTCTGGTGAAATGCCACTGCAACGATGACTAACTTTGCCTGCCGAGTGTGACAGGCAGCTAAGCTTTTATTATGTGCGCTGAATGGTATGATGAGGGCAACACGGCCATGTCCCAACCTGCCGGAGAGGAGAGGCCCTGTATACTTGTGCCGAGGAGTGCACGCCCCAGCACACACACGCACACCCACACACACACACGCACACACACATACACTCAGAGAGGGAGATTTAATGGAAGCCATATTAATCCTGTTGGGACAGGCCCGGCTGAGGTGTTTACATCCAGGCATTAAACTTTAGAAATGACGGTTCCCACCCATTTACAAGCTGCACGGCTGAACTGCCTAGAGGTTGCAGAGAAAAACCTCAGAAACACCTGTCAGGTGAGGGGAGACCTTTTCGTGTTTTATTTGAATCTTTTGCAATATTTTCATGAAACCATTCCTTCGCTTTTGGTGCCGAAACGCGAGAAATGAGGAATGAATTGTTTCTCCACCTCTGACTGTTTGCAAAGCAGCACTCCGTACCTTGACATGGTAGTGGCCGTCCAGCAGGATGTTGGCGGGCTTCAGGTCCAGGTGGAGAAGCGGCGGGTTCATGCAGTGCAAGAAGTTCATGCCCACCGCCGTCTCGTGGATGATGCGGAAGCGAAGCTCCCAGGGCAGAGGCTCATTGGCCAGAAGGTTCTCCAGAGAGCCGGTCTCCATGTACTCCATGACCAGGCCCTGGGGGTCGTTGCAGATCCCGTACACGGGCAGGATGTACCTGAACTTGGCCGCCTCCATCTTCTTTGCCTCCTCGAGGAGCTCAGAGCGATCCCTTAGTTAAGGAATAGAGTTGGCTTTTAGATTGCAAAATAATTACGCCAGATTTTCCAGTATAACTCAGTCAGTTTGATGTATAAAGCTGTTTTAAGCTACTATAAGAAGACTACGGATAAAAGCCAATCTAATTATTACACTTCAGAAAAACAGATAAGACCTGCCATAAAATGAAATACTTAAAAACAACCAAAAAAAGCTACATTAGCATCTCAAGTACTATCAAAGGTAGCGGTGCACTGATTGCATTTTTCTGGACGATCGCCCATCTTTAAAATGTCTGCCTTGCCGATTCCGATTTTTGAAGATACCTGATTTTTTTTTTTGTCTCAAAAGTTACAAACAACATTGTTAAGTTGGCAACAGTGACCTAATGAGTGGGTCTGTCACACAGAAGCAGAGGCAAAAGAGATCAGTGGATAAGACTGGTTTCACATGTAAATATTGTCTGATTGAAAAGTGTCCTAAAATGAAGGAAATCAGGGCTATTTATCAAACATCAATTTGAAGAAATCGGAACAGAAGTGGCCTAAAAGTGCAAAGGAGCTGCAGAGAAGTGGATCCGTCTAAGCAATGAGGAGCAGTTGATCAGGTGACTTAAGACAACAGAAGGGTGTATTATCGAGCAGCAACTCCGAAAGAAAGGACAGGGCAAGACAAGGTAGGCGACAACAAAGAAACGTTAAGATAAGTTCTAAAAAGTATGGGAGTGTCCGGAAGTGCAGCAAAAACAAGACAAATGTGCTCACATTATGCTACTTAACGGACTCACAGCACGTTTTATCCATCTGTAGCAGAGCAATAGAGAATCCACTAACCCCTAACATAAAGTGCGTAATCTCACTGTGTTATGATGAACACGTGGACTGCTGTTTCAAAGTGCAACACACTTCCTCAGTGCAGGGCCAGGCAGGAAGGAATAAAAGGCAAAACAAAGGGGGCCTAACACAGCGCCCTGTGGGACCCCACACAAAACGGGAACAGAGGAACAAGTTGTCGGAAAGTCTGCACAGTACAGTGCAATCAAACTGCAGGTGAAATTTCTGCAAGTCATCCTGGTTTTGTTCCTCATTTCTAGTTGAACACTTTTTATCCAACGTTCCCTCTTATTAAACATTAACCTGCTTTCGTTCCAACCTGAATGTCTGCACACATCACTACTTGGTTCTAAAATAAGCTAAATGACAAGGAGCACCCTTACGGATATCTGTACTTCACTTATTTGTCCTAAATTAAAGTGAACAGCACTCTTTAAATCTCACAACAGCCCTTTCAAAGCCTAGAGAACATTCCAGTTTTTACATAGTCCAGAGGGGGTTGAACACAGCTCACACTCTGCAGCTTTATCAGCTCACTGACCCTGCTGCAATATCTCAAACACAACTGTGCAGGTCGTGCATGACCTCTGTTCACTTATCTCAGGGGCAGGCCGTTAGCCTGCTAAAGAGGATGGATCAAAGTAGCATAAATCCCACTCACCATGCTACCATTCACAAGCATGAGATTTAACAGGCGAAATGTGGTGAGCCGGACTGGGAATCCTGCTTCTCAAACGTGAACAATATGAAATCAGAGACAAGTGCAGAAATACAGGAAACAGAATTTCACCCTTCCTGTTAGGGGGATGGTGAGAACAAAATCTAACATTACATGGAAAACCAGGTAAGAACTTGTGTGGTTAATGCTTCATCTAATTCAAGTAGCTCACCCAGATCATACAATGTCCCTGCTTTAACAGAGGGAGGCCTGGACAGACCGGTTCCGCTACTTCTTATATTGTCTGTGCCACACAGTGGCAGCCAGCGAAGCAGCCAGACAAAGGTGGCTTTCAGTACCTGCTGCTGGATGTTATGTGTGGGTCAGTGCGCAGGCTGAAGACAGATGACTGTTTATGTACCTTAGCAGATGTTGATGGAGGAGATAACATCTTTGGCTCCAGGTAGAGGAGAAGCAACACAAATGTGAAGGGAGCTGACAGTCAAAAGTTTCTGAATGTTTTTGTAACATCTGTCAGTGTCACAGTTGATTTCACCACCATTATTAAACACAACAGGTTGGGGTTTTATATTAAAAAATAATCATATTCATCTCTTCATTTTTTGTTAGTTATCTCCTTCCCACCGTTCTCACATTGAGATAAATATTAACACATTTTCTGAGTTTTAATCTCTACAATGCCATTTTTTCTGCAATTCATTTAATTTCTTAGAAAACTTCCTCCACAAAAAGTGTCTTACATGCCAAATGGAATTTTTGAGGAGGTGAGATTCTGATCAGTTTCGTTTTGTTTTTTTTGTGCAAGTACAACAAAAATTTGTCCAAATAGATTTCCTGATAGATTTACAATGAACATTTAAAATTCTAATCACAATAAACACTCACTCATCTCTAACTTCCACTGTATGGCGAAATGTTTTCACCAAGCAGACTACAAATTATTATAAATAGTCCGTAAGTTTCTCAACTCAGCGTTCCAGTTCTCAGTCATTTAAATTCGTATTAGTATGTAAAATATTAATGTTAATGTTAAATATTAATTTATTTTCTTTTTCTTCTTCCTTGATTTTACTTATGTCTGTTCGAAATAAATAAATAAATAATAACAATAATAATAAATGTTCACTACAAATCTGTGGCACATATTTTTTAAAGTGAGTCTTTCAATAAGGAACCTGCAAAATTCATAAACTGTAATTGAAAAAGAGAGAAAATAAGGATAATAAGGAAAGGAGACAAATAAGGGAGTAGTGAAAGAAGGTAGGGCACAAGGAAGAAAGGAGGATTACAGAATAGGTAGGAAAGGCAGAAGGAGGGAAGGAAAAGAAGAGATGAAACAAATAGGGAAGGAAATAGGGAAGGAAGGAAGCAATGAAAAAAAATCAAGGAAGGAACAAGTGATTGAATAAAGTGTAGAATTATTGATATTTTTTTCCATACTCTTATTTCCTTACTCTCCACTTATCCAGATATACAGAAATCAAATTCCATAAATTTCCAGAATTTTTCCATTTAAAAAATGGAATTTTTTTTTTTAGAAAGGACATACATTTCTATTTTTAGTTTAAAAGAGCCAAATGAATAAAAAAAATTAAGATAAAGGAAAAGTTATTTAAAAAAAATCTACAAATATGTAATCTATGTCAACAAAAAAATGTCCAGGAGGGTTAATGGAAGGGATCTCGTGCTTTAAAGCGCAACTAGTAACAAACCTGGTAGCAAAAGAAGCTTCCGCTCACAGGCTCTGTGACGGAACCACCTCTAATAAGGACTTGCAGGAACCTGAACTTACAGCAGCATGGCACAAAAGTGGAAAAGGCCTCAATTGCCTTTTTTTCCCCCCCTCTGCAGAAGAACTCAGGAGTGATAGACATGCAAATGTTAGACTACTCTAGATGTTTGCGCAATCTTCAGGAGTGCCTGTAGGAAAGAAGACCCCTCTGCTACTCCCACACATTGACTTTAATGGGCCGCTCCCCGGGGTCAGAGCGTGATAACATCTCTGACTGGAGGCAGGAAACATTTGGGAGCTTGGGGTTGTAGCTTTGAATGACCTGGAGTTGAGTGGAGGTAGTGCTTGTTCTGTGAATAAATAAGGATGTCGTGACTCCACACAACTCCTCTGTGTTGAAATACCCTGTTCCAGGCACTCTGCGCCCAGACTATAAGTCGATGAATCACCCGCCTCTACCTGTTCTGACCGTAAAACAGGAGGTGAGAGGTGAGAGGTGTGAGGTGTGGGTCAGGTCTGTGAATGCGGCTCTTTGATGGACAAGAACAGAAATGAGACACACCTCAGCTCTGCTGGAGGAGAGCTGAATTCCTTTAAGACCAAGCCAAGATGGGGTTTGTATTACTCACTTTTCATCCAGATGAAGGCAGGGAGGACACTTGATGGCCAGCCATGTTTTCCACTTCACATGCCGCACTTTGTATACCTGCCCAAATCCACCTGAGCCTATCTTCTCCCAGTTGCCAAACTGAGAGGAGTCAAACGTCTTTAGCAGCCCCATGTTCTCGTGAGGGGAGTCCGGGACGTCCATATCCATGTCGAGGGACCCACCAACCGGGGGAGGATAATTCCTGTATTCCTTCGTCTCCAAGATAGAAAGAGTAGCAGCACACACACAAACACTAACCTGAACAGCCTGTGAGCTCTTCCTTGTTTTTTGCCCCAGTCTACTGCCCGGCATGACTCCTCCCACTTCCCAGGTATGGGGGCTGGGCTAGCTGCTGTGACATCATCTGGATGTTGAAACATGGAAAAGTTCACAAAGGAAAAGTGACAGCCAGCAAGGCACCTCAGTAGCACTGCCGATTGTTTTAAAGACACCCTGAAGGTCTTGGTTTTCTCACCCTGGAACAACAAACAAAAAACACTGGGTCATACTAAAAAGTTCATCTAATTTATTTGGAGTCTATGTGAGAAAAAAATGCACATACTGTATAATTGCTAAGAGAAACAATTAATAGTTATTCCTATTATTACAGTATAATTAAAAATGCGAAAATTATGACCTGCATTTTATCCAGGATTCTTTACTCTCATACCCTTAAATAAAATCCAGTGGAACCGAATGCTTTCAAAATTTTCCTCATTAGTAAATACTGCAAAGCCCACAGACAAGAATTGTATCTTTAACACTGTGGTCGTTCTTTTTACAGGACAGTCCTGGAAGAAAACCTGTTAAAGGCTGCAGCTGCCCTAATCACAGAGGAAATTAATATGCTAGAACAGCCCAGTCAAAGTCCAGAACTAAATCTAATTGAGAAATTGGGGCAAGACTTGAAAACTGATGTTTTCGAATGCAGTCCATTGAACCTGACTGAGCTTAAGCTAGGCCACAAATAAGAACCTGCATAAATCCTGCAAAGTTGGTCAAGACATACCCCAAGGACTTGCACCTGTATTTGGAACAAAATGGGGCCTTCAAAATACTGATCAGCAGAAAACGGAAATGAATAGTAAAAAGCATGCATCATTTGTCTTACAATTCTGGACAATACCTCGTTATTGTCCAATGCACAAAGCCCCAATAAAAGACAGTAGTACAGTTTATGGTTTTATTGTGACGAAATCTGCAAAAGGTTCAAAGGCGTAGATTTCTCCAACCCAACTGAAAACTGGTTGATGTTTCTTTCAGGGACCGACATCTCAGCTGTATGAAAGCAAAATGTTTGTGTTTCTTAAGTACTTTCTGTTAAGCCACTTAACAGAAAGTATTAAAACATCTCTACATACATGAATGTCTGCAGCTTGTTTACCACCACCTGGATTCACTGAAGACATGATGTCACCTCCTCGAATAATGAAAAAACTGGAAGGACCAGATGAAAGGAATAAATATGTCATCAGGAAGGCTGTGGGGCTAATTACACTGTCAGAGGAGGAGATGTCTTGTGCTTCATTCCGGGATGAATGCTGCTGGTGAGGTGAGCAGTGTTCACTCCCTGGAGGCTATAGCCCTGGAGCCCATTACCAGAAGCAGGAGGCAGTTCAAAGGTGAAAGTCAAAACTGTTAATCAAGTCATTCTACAAAATGCAAATGTATTCTTGGCCCCCTTGAAATACAATTAGAATTTAAAAAAAAAAATCTTTATGGTCTTTAACATAAACCGGTTTCTTTAATTGGTTTCATCTACTTGAATAAAAACGAAAGAAATCACCGCATCTTTCTTTACCGAGGCGAAGACTCACGATCTTAACTTAAATAATGGTAAAGGTTTGGAACGTTCCAGCACGTGTGCGTCATTTCATGCTAGGCTTTGTCGCCATCTAGCGGTCAAGTATTAAATGAGCTTTTAAATGTTAAGCTTTTTAAAAAGTGTTTTCTGAAGAAACACGTTAGTTCGTCTTCGTTCTTCAACAACAGTTGTGTCAGGAAAAATATATTTAAAAAATATTCAAGGAATGTAGTTCTAAAACATCGTGGTGTATGGAGAATGACCTCGCTGGAGCAAACACAAAGGGGCGGTGACGGACCAAAGGCAGTCTCATACCTTATTTGGAAGTGGAACTATTGCACGCCGGAAGTGAAGGGGGCGCTATATCCTAAATCATCCGCGGTCTCCCGTTTTTCTTTTCTTTTTAAATCTGTGATAAATCTTCGTCTTTAGGAAGGAATTTCACTCTCAAAATGTATTTGAAAGGCACCATTTTTACTTATTTCAGCGC